>PVKU01009621.1:0-57530 GCA_004027475.1 Anoura caudifer
TTCACAGGGCCACACTCAATCCACCGAGCTACAGCAGCCTGGGCGACTTAGGAGTTTCTATAACCTTAATCAAAGGGGCCATCTTTCCTGTTCAATGTGCATGATGTAGTTTTGAATCCTTTAGGCAACTGGACATTTGCTATTTTGATACTTGGTTCAACCAATATTTCCTACAAGCGATGAATGCATGGCAGTCTTTACTGCAAAAGGGAACAGAGATGGTACAAAATAGATCAATCTCTCAAAGTCAGAGCTTCTTGCCAGGGACTCTCCGTGCTGAGCTTTCAAAACTCTACAAGCCATCTTTGTCTAGAAATCAGCTTTGACATGAATCAAAGATAACAGTTATGGGCTGCAGGTGGGGAAAAAAGTGAACCAAAGGCTTGGACAGAAGCTGCTGGGGTCGTCGTCATCATCACAGAGGTCTGAGAAGAGGGATGCTCCGTAGCTCAGGGGTGCACACAGTGGGGACAGGTATGACCAGTACACGGGCATGTGACTGTTCTGCACTGGACATAACCAAGTACCCAAGTCTGAGTGGCTTCAACAACGGACATTTCTTCCTCCCCGTCCTGGAGGCTGGTGTCTGAGACCCAGGGCTGGGCAGGGCTGGCTCTCCTGGAGGCCTCTCTCCTGGGCATGTGGACAGCCGTGTTCCCCCTGTGTCCTCACCTGGATGTCCCTCTGGGTGTGTCTGTGTCCCCATCTCCTCTTCTTATAAGGGCCCCAGTCCTGTGGGATCACAGCCACCCTAGTGACCCCATTATACCTTCGGATGAAGGAAAGACCCACCTCCAAATCCACATCCATTCTGAGGTCCTGGAGGTCAGGGCTTCAACATGTGAATTTGGGGACCACAATTCAGCCCAAAACCATGGGTGAAAAGCAACTTCGCTCTTCCCTTCTATGAACCCTTCTCCACGTACTTAGGTGGGGGAGCCTTTCCTTGTTGCTGTACAAAAACTCAACGGGTCCTATAATTTTTTTTCTTTGTGCTCACTCTGAAGTCACCGACAAGCCAACAGTCATTTCAGGTCACAAAATGCAGGCTGAAGTTGGAAGAAAATAGACGCATTTCCTGCAGGCTGTTAACAACGCGTGAGACTTTCGCTCTGCCCACCACAGTCTCCTAGAGAGGCATCCCTGGCTTGGGGAAGCCAGGTCACTTGGCCCCTGCCTCCTGCGTCTCTTGCTCCTCATTGCTCTTCCCCATCCCTTCTAGAGCTGGGGATAATGAGGACAGTGAGACGAAGGGATTAGGCAGGAAGGTCCTGGCTCAGCTGGTTAAGGTCCCCCCGACCAGCTGCGTTCTCACGTTCCAACCAGGGAGGCAGAGCCGACCCTGCTTTGGGAAGCTGTGCAGTCAGGGGTAACTCCGCGGGCTGGTGGTCCAAACCCAGCACATTCCTAAGAAAGCTTGGCTTGTTGACGGGCTGCTGTTCAGCCATCCTTTGGAGATGGGGATCTTTAAGGAAGTAAGTATGGTAAGGTAGGTCATGGTGGTGGACTCTCATCCACTCTGACCAGGGTCTTTATAAGAAGAGGAGATGGGGACACAGACACACCCAGAGGGATGACCTGTGTGAGGACACAGGGGGAAGATGGCCATCCACACGCCCAGGAGAGAGGCCTCAGGAGGGGCCAGCCCTGCCCACCCCTGGGTCTCAGACTCCAGCCTCCAGGACCAGCAAATTGATACCCATAGAAGCTAGATTTCGGATCTGAGTTCTAGGCACTAAGATCATTTGCTCCAAAGGCGTTGAGCTGCTTGAACTGTGACTATTGCTTTGTGTGGCTTCATTCTCTAATGCTCATAACCTTCGACCGACCTGCAGAAGCATGTACAGACATCACAGCCCGAGATGAGTCAATATCTCACGGAGCCAGTTGGGATCTTGGGGGCCTCTAGGGGACAGGCTCTCTGGCCCGATAAAACGTTTCTCCGTGTCAACCCAGCCTCTGCCCTCAATCATCACATCTTGTAACTTCACGGGAAAAAATCCTCAGTTTCTTGCGTTTCAAGGGAATCCACCCCAGAAGAGACAGAGGGCTGGAACAGAGCCGAGTGTTAGGTGGACACAGCGTTCTTGTCCGAGCGTGGAGGATGGGTGGAAAGGGAAGGAACATCAGCAGGGACTATGGGTGGTGGAAGGAGAGGAGAGAAAGGGACAGTAGAGTCACCGAGCAGAGCAGGCACACATGAGGAGGGGGGACACGGAGCCACAGAGGAACTACACAGTGAGTCCAATGACCACTCTCCTGGCCCTGCAGCCGGAATCGTCCCGTTTCTACAGCCCATTCCTGGAGCTCCTGATTTTCCCTTTTCTACGCTTGACCCACGGTGTGGGAGGCCCCTTCCCCCTCCAGGAACTTGCTCCTTCCGGTGGCAGCCAGATTTTCACCCACACCATTTCCTGCGGCCTCCAGCAAGCCGGGAGACCACGATGGAATAATTTCAGCCTCGCTGGGTTCTTTCCGGGAAGATGGGTAGGTCACCCCTTTCCCGGGGAGTTCCTGGCTCATGATGGAGGCTGATGCTGGCGCTCTGCTCTCTGGAATACACTGTCTGCCTCCTTTCTCTGCAGCGGGACTGGCCACTGACCACTCAGTGACCACACAGGGGGGCGGCCGGCAGCCTCTGGCCAGGAGGTGCTTTGCAGCAGCCCAGCCTTGGAGAGGAAATCCCATTAGCAGCTGAGCCCATGTGTGGAGACTTGCTGAGAGAGGCAGTTCCATCCAGAAAAGCAGAAATGCCTCCCTCTGAACAATTTTCTGGGGAAGCAGAGCTCATCTTTCTGACTTTTTTGGTGGGGGGTGGGGGGGTGGAATCTACCCTATTTCTTGACTATAATTGCAGACACACAACTTCAGGCATGGTCTGCTGCTTTCCACGAACTTGGTGACTTTGGGAAGTTTTCAAAATAAAAATGAGGGTACATCCACAGTGTTTTGACCTCTAGCTGAGCCCTGAAATGGCAGATATCTATTTTTACGTATTTGTGATCTCAGTTCCAGGCTTTAGAAGAGGCGTCTCGGACCAGATGTCTGCGCTTCCATCAGTAAAGCAGAGCTCACGAGCGCTTGCTGAATTTAAACCCTTTGGACAAAGCGCTGAGAGAAATAACAGGAAACATGTAAGTTCTTTCTATCGATAGATGTTGTAACATCGCATGCAGATAATGTAAGACAACGTATGTCTACCTACATGATTGCAGAGAACAGTGTTCTTGGAGCTGTTGGGGATCACAGTCCTGTTTCTTCACGCCCTTCATCCTCAGAGATAAGGTCGAATTTCCACGGACGAGCATGAGTCATACCTGGCAGTAACCTTGCACCTCCATGAGCATCGGCTAACTCAAACGACGCATTTTGACCTTCAGCAGACACTTGGAGGTCCCAGGGCCTCAAGGGTCGCCCCCTAGACTATGTTCTGCTCTTCTACTCATCATCATGACTTTTTTCTGGTAGGATGTCCTTGGTCCAGCTCCAGACTGATCATCCCAAGCTGACGTTTCCAGCCAGCTGTGATCTGCGCACTCCAGGCGTCTTTGCTGAAGTCCATCTCCGACATTTGCTCTCGGCTGTCGTAAAGGTTGTGAAACACCGCAACACTGACAACCGAACTCCGATCCAGCGTTGCAGGTCTGGTTTCCGAAGCCAGGACTGCTGGAGCCTGTACTCCCTTCAGTCTTAATGCATCGCCCACCCAGGTGGGCAGCGGTCACTTCTAGGCATATAAGGATATTCAGCATCATCAACCTAGTAGACAATAGCCACTCTCTTTCCCTGGGGCCCTTCATCTGCTGCCTAAGGCCCCATTGTGGAACTCTCTCATCCATATTCTCCCCCCTGCAGCCACGGGGACCTTTCCAAAATTCCTCTATACTCAAGGAAGCCGTGAGTCCTTAAACACGTCAAGTGCCTAACCTTGCTCTTCCAAAGAATGATGCCCCTAGCATGCTCCATAAGACTCTATTCCCTACTGTTCCAGTCCTCCCTGACATTTGTTCATTGCCTTTGAGAGAGAGAGAGAGAGAGAGAGAGAGAGAGAGAGAGAGAGAGAGAGAATGAGAGAGAGAGTTTGATTCCTGTATGCACCCCAGCTGGGGATCGAAACTGCAACCTAGGCATCTGCCCTGATCAGGAATCGAACCCCCCAATTTTTGGTGCACTGGATGTCACTCCAACCAAGCAGCCACATCAGCCAGGTACTGGCTTTATTTGTTACCTCGCTCTCTCTCTCTCTCTCTCTTTGCCGGCTGTCTTCCCGCAGCCACGGCTTTCCTCCACTCCCACCTCCATCTGCTGGACTCCGTCTTCCAGGCAGACCCTGAACCACCGACCCCCACCTCGGACCTCCGGGACTCACCCGTTTCCTCCGCTCCACATTCCCTCCGCGTGGCTTTCATTTCCACCCTCGCGCCTAACACAGTCTGTAACCGTGCAGCTATTTGTCTGATGTTTTATTACCGTCTGCCTCTACCAGACGGTGAATTCCACGGGCACGCTTGCCTGCCTGTGCTCACTGCTAAATCTCCAGCTCCTAACGCCTGTCTGGCACCGAGCTGGCACGCCGCACACTCCACGCCCCTCCTGGGAATCAGCAGAGGCGGTTCCGCCCCGCGGGGGTGTTTAAAGAAAGCACTACCTGCCAGCTTGTCTTTAACGAGAAAGTCAAACAGGAAACTCTATACCTCAAAAGAAGGGCTTCTGGCTCCTGCTAAGCCAAGTGTGGACTAGGGCAGTTCATCCAGCACGGCTTGTCCTGAAGTCTAACATGGTCTCGTGTTTAGCTCACAGGAACAAAAGTCCCTGAATAATGTTTCACCTCGCAGGTTCGCCTCACTTCCAAAACACTGGAGGACTCTTCCCCGTGTGCTGAAACCCAATTAATCCTAATAATTTCTTTGCGCGGTTACGACGTTGTCTATGAAGCATGTTAGGATCTGTTTTCTTCGGCTGCCAGGACTTACTTCACGGAGACGAAGTAGCATTCTTTCTCGACCCTTGGAAGAAATAATCAGTACGCAGATACTGTGAGCAACCAACCGTGTTTGGCTGTGCGTTACACGCTCCCATCTCTGATGTGCACCCATGTGTTGGGCCCCAATTTTCAGGGAAAAAAATCTTTCGATTTAATTTTTACTTCCATTTTTATTTATTTATATTTACATACTCAGTTTTTTCTGTATGGTAAAGGAATTTTAGCATTTATTTTTGAACGTATCATAGTATGAGAAAGTTTATGTAACAAATAATTACAAGGCACAAGAACAGATACAAGGTATTTCAGGGACGACCGGTGTATAATGTGCCTCCTTATTTTTCCCTCAGGAACTTGGGCAAAAAAGTGTGCACTATACATGCACTTGTGATGCACTTTTTTTTTTTTTTTTTGCATTATACAGGCAAAATATGGTGTATCCCTAAGTCATGTGTTCCTCCCATTTTATTTTTTCCATTGTGCCAATAGTAGTGTTTGGGGGACAAAAAAATAAAAATTAAAAAAAAGGTGGTGTGTAGACATGTATTTGCTCATGGAATTCCATCGACTTTAGGAAAAATTTGTGTCTCTGTGTTTGGTCCGGATAAAACTCCATGTCCACAGAATGGATGCACTGAATGGAGCCATACACACCATCTCAAACTTGAGGAAACACACCTACAAGGAAAATTTAGATGCAGACCTGCGGATGAGTCCTTGATAGACTGCATCTCACTGTCCAAAGCCCAAGAAAGATGTTGTTGTTGCTTTTAAATAATTGGTCAGGAATGGAAGTGTAGCAGGCGGCACACTCTCGCTGGACCTGATGGGCGTGAAGGAGGCCATCTTTGATCCCAAGTTGCTTTCTTGTGGGCAGGACAGGAATGGGGAGACATATGGACTATTGACCCTCATGACTGCAGGGGACATCGGGGACCCAGTTTCGGGGATCTTCCTTGGCTGAGTGGAAAGACTGAGCTTCAAAATAAAGTCATCAAAAAGCTCAGTGCTTTCTTCGCTTTCTAAGGCCGTTACCAGTGGAGAAAATATTTTCATCTGCATAAGGTAATTAGTTTTTTCTGTTTTTTTTTTACATTAATTTTTGCAGCAGGTCTAGGTTCACAGGAAAATTGAGAGGAAGATACAGAGATTTCCCACCCGCCTCCTGTCTCCCACACACAGACAGATTTTTGTGAATTATCAAACCCCCCCAGCAGAGTGGGCCATGTTCCGGGGAGGACTGTGTACCCGGCACCTCACCATCAGCCAGAGTCCGCGGTTGACATTGGATTCAGTCTTGGTGTTGGACATTTCACAGGTTTGGACAAATGCAAATGACACGTGTCCACCCCAAAGTAGGTTTTCCATGAAAAAATAAGTTTTTAAAAAAATGTCAACCAGCTCACATGTGAACTGACATAAAGCACCAGATCCAGTTTGGGTCCCTAGGCACGTTGGTGTGCCTTCAGCCTGTGATACTGTACTGGGGGAACCCTGGGGGTGGTTTCAGGGGTGTGTGGGGCAACACGCTTCAGAAACCTTTCAGGATGACAGTCTCGAGTGTGTCTGTGAAAATTCAGACACATTGGAGTGTGTGACAGCAGGCGAGTAAAAGATCTTTTCCTTACTTAATCGGTGGTTAAATACCTGGATCAGAGGCTTCTAAGCCTTGTTGAACATTGGAATCATGGGAAAATCTTTACAGACCCTGGTCCCAAGGACACACCCCACCTGTGGCAGTTCATTGATCTGGGGTGCAGGCCGGGCATCAGCATTTGGAGAGGCCCTCCCGTGCTGCCTACGGTCAGGCAAGTTTGGGGACCCCTGGTTTGCAGAAAGACCGACGAGAGAGACCAACCCAAGTTCTGTTTCCCATGGGGCGCCGGGGTGCGGGAACTGGCACGTGAACTCACAGATGGCTCAGCTCAGCTGTGCTGAGAGAATTGACCCCACAGACGGTGGTGAATGCTGCCCATATGGAGCTGGACTTCCCGCATTGAATTTGGCTGGAGTGAGGTCTCCAGGCAACTTGGAACATACGGTCACTTGGATCTGTCTAAGTAGATAGGAAAAAGAAGGCAAAGAAGCCACTTGGGGGGACAATCGAAAGTCCCTAGTCTGGCTGTGTGGCATAGGGGCAAGAAAAAGGCTGTTTGTTTATTTGTTTGTTTGTTTAACTTTCATGTGAAGATATTTTTAATTGATTTTACAGAGAGTAGAAGTCAGACAGAGAATAAGAAAGAAAGAGAGAGTGAAACATCGATCAGCTGCCTCCCATACACGCCCCGACCAGGGGCTGAACCTGCAACCCAGGCAAGTGCCCTACCTGGGAATCGAACCGGCAACTTTTCTGGTGCACAGGACAATGCTCCCACCGACTGAGCAACCAGACCAAGGCCCAGGGCCAGTTTTAATTCACATCCTACGGCCAGGATCCCATGAGATTCGCCCCAACACCCCCATCACCCAACATTCCTCTCCGATTCCCGGTAACTAGTTCTTCCCATGGGGTAACGGGCAGTTCCTTGGAAGGTATAGGACAGAGGATGACCATGACACCGTGTCCTGTTGTTCTTCCTCAACCTAAAACTCCACATGACCCAAGTTTCCTGCTACAGGTAGGATGGACTCGCTGGGCTCCTGGGAGAGGCAGGTGAAAACAGCATCACGGAGAGATTTGCAATCGTGTGTGTGTACACGTATACACATGGATGTATGCTGTCTGTCGGTTTTCCACATTACAAGAAAACGTCAGCCTTGTGTGTATATATATAAAAACCAGCAGCTTGTTGAACTACGTAGCACTGTTTTTCAACCCAAATTTCTCCTGACAGCTAACAGGAGGCTGCATGCCTGGTCTTGCAGAAATATCTTTCCCCTCCTTGTGGGTGAGGTGGGTAGGAGCCAAATCACTCTATGTTTGTCAAGCAGGGATTCCTGTTTTCACCCGCACATGGAGCCATTAAAATCAACCGGTTTTTTTTTTTTTTTTTTTTTTTGAACACTCAGCTTGCTTTGAAGGCAAGACAACGTTTGTTTATTTTTTATTTTCAGGGTTGTCGTAGTGAATTTTTCTTGACATCCCAAAGGGCTGAAGAACACTTTGGCCCATGAGACCCAGAAAGGCAGGGACTCAAGTCATCAGTGGGTTGAATTAGTCGGTGAATACATCAGTGAACTAACTCACCAAATCAGTGTTTATCAGTATTCTCATTCTTAAGGCTGCTACAAGCCTATGTACATTGGTGTCAACCTAGAATTATTTGTGGGATTCTTTTGTCCCAAACAAAGGCATCGTTCGGTCCCTTTCCGTGCAAGTTTGAGGTGATGCGTTAGACACGCAGCTTTGCTGGAGGTCTCCGTTGTAGCATCTAGGTGAGCTGTCAGTTTTTGCAGCCTCTCGGGATGCAGCTGAGTGTTTGACTTGGGATCAGTTTCTCCACTGGGACCTTTCTTCCCACACTGCTCTGATTCTCCGTTGGAAATCCCAAGTGCCCCGGGTTACAACTGTCAGCTCTGTGTGCTTGAGCCAAGGATTCCCCATCACTTGACATGCATGCCATGTCCTGTCAGCCCCCTGAAAAGAGTTCATTGGAAAACTATTTAACTGCTTTGTTTTCCAAAGATTTTTCATTTATTTTTAGAGAGAGAGGGAAGGGAGGGAGAAGGAGAGAAACATCAATGTGTGGTTGCCTCTCACACACCCTTTACTGGGAACCTGGCCCGAAGCTCAGGCATGTTCCCTGACTGAGAATCGAACCAGCAACCCTTTGGTTCTCAGGCCAGCACTCATTCCACTGAGCTACACCAGCCAGGGCCTACTTAACTTCTTGTTGCCAAAACTCACACTGTCCAGAAAGGTGAGACGAACTCAACAGCAGCAAGGAAACAATTTGATTAAGAAATGGACAGAGGGACAGATTCGACGTTTTCCTACAGAGGACAGACAGATGGCCCGCAGATACATGAAAAGGTGGTCACCCTTACTAATCACAGCGGAATGCCAATCACAAGCAGACTGAGGGACCACCGCACACCTGTCAGAACGAGCATCGTGAGCAGAACGCGAGACAAGCCGTGTCAGCGACAATGCGGAGAAAAGGGGACCCTTGTGCTCTGTTGGTGGGAATGCGGATTGGGTGCAGCCGCTGCGGAAACCTGTACAGACGTTCCTCGAAAAATTCAACAATGTGATGAAGTGATTCCACTTCTGGGTGTTGGACCGAAGGGCATGAAAACAGGATTTCTCAGAGATGCCTGCACCCCGCAGTTGATGGCATTATCATTATGGACGGCGGCCACGATAGGGAAGCAGGCTGTGCCGGAATGGGTGCACGGATGAGGAAAAGGTCATGCACGCACGGCGAAATACTACTCAGCCCTGAAAAAGAAGGAGCCGCTGCCCGATGCAGCAGCCTGGAGGCACGTGAATGGCGTAACGCTAAGTGAAATAAGTCGGACAGAGGAAAAGGGGTACTTCCCGGCCTCACACGTACGTGAAATTTTACCGAAAGTCAAAGTCGTAGAAACCGTGACTAGGGACACGGTCGCCGGAGGCTGAAAACTGAGAAGGGAACAAAACAGAAAAAAATAAGATGGTGTCGATCAACTCGTTTTCCACCTCAACAAAGATTTTTCTTGCCTTTCTGCTTCCAGATGAGCCTTCTCTTCCTCTCAGGCCAGTGATGCGGGGTTTTTGTTCTACGTGGCGGGGAACGAGGCATTTCCTGCAGACTGGAGCTCTTGAGTTTCATCAAAAACAGAGCTTTTGCCGGGGACCCGGGTAACGTAGTTTACTTGGGAGGTTGTCCCAAGACCCTGGAGGAAGACAGATGGGAAGAAAGGTAAGGTGGCCAAGGAGAAGCTGAGGATCCTCTTGGCATCCTTGTAGAATGAATGCCAAAACTGTCCTCTCAAAGTTGGGACATCATTGCTCCAAGCGCATCCCTGCTGTTGGGAGTAATGCAGAAGCCATTGGCTGCCACCGGCACAGGAAAAATGTGATTTTCACCCAAGTCCCGAGACGTCAGGCGCTGACATGGGACTTGGCCTCCATGTTCAGGACATGTGAGACCTGCCACTGGAGTTGGAAGTCACCGAGAAGTTGTCCCCCACACGGTGCAACTGCCCTTCCTAAGCTTGGGGGTTACTTTGGGTTGCCAACGGCAACAGGTGAGGACAGGAGCTTCCATGTTCACAAGCTCAGGCATTTTTTCCCCCATTTTAACGGAAGGAAATAGAAAGTAGGCAGGTGGGCGGTGACTTTGGTGGAGGGCAGGTCCCCATCTGACCAGAGCACATTTTTTCCCTCTGAGGTTTCAGGAAGGATCATTCGTTCAGAGGGGGGAAGACATATTGGAGTGTGAAGGACAAGGAAGGAAGATGGAAAATAATTGCGGAAAGTAGGAAAGAAAATGGACTGGTGGCTGAGGGGAGATATGACAGAAATATGGGGTTTTTCTCCCCACGCAGCCAGCTCTGAGGGGTGGGGGGCAGGGTCCGTCTGGGGTGGGCACGACCCAGAGCAGCCTTGAGCTAAGGGAGTTTGCGACCAGGGAATCGCATCTAAGAGCTGGATCAAAGGGGATCCGTCCCTAGCGTTGAGCTGAAGATAAGGTGACAGAATTGTGCTTTGATGGTGGAGACATGGAAGCCACTCATTCCGACAGCGTGACCTCAAAAGGCACCGAGGGGAGAGGCGAAGGGCAAGAGCCAGGGGGGTTCACCAGGTAAAAAACAAGTGAGTGTCGTGATGCCTGAGTTCTGCAACGTTAAAAAATATTAGATTTCTCATGACCCAATGGGAATATCACTTGCAAGGCGTCATGCGAAGTTGGCTCAACAAAGCCATAAAAGTAACTCGATGCATTTCGAAGTCGCCACGGAGAGAAAAGAATCTGTTTTCTTCATTCCTCTGGCATGTGAGTTGGTTCACTTTATCATTTGATTCTAAGTATATCTTCATGTGCCTTTTAGAGGATACATTTTTTCCTCGCTCTGAAACACTGTATAAATTCTGGAATACAGCACTGGCACCTTGGATAACAAAAATAACTCTAAGAAGAGAAACTCATTAACTTATTTTTGTGTGTGTGCTTTTTGGATGTACCTTCAGAACTAAATGGCGGGGGGGGGGGTGGTAAAGTCAAGCCAAAAGCTAAAAAAAAAAACAAAAACCCCCAAAAAACATAGCAGGGAATGATGAAAATTGACTCTTTGGATTCTTTTCCCCATAAATGAATACATACACATTTTGAGCCATCCAATCTAGTTTAATTTTTCTTTACTCGTAAATAGACTCTGTGGTTATGGCAGGAACAAGGTCTTTGGGAGCCAAGTTGCTCCAGGTGGTATAATCTAAATAAAGTGTTGTTAAAAGATTGATTGCAATAAATATATTCTCCAGGACCATCAATAGATGAGTTGATAAAGAAGGGGCAATTATATATATAAGGAATATTATGGAATTCTCTCTCTACAGGATACACACACACACACACACACACACACACACACGGAATATGGAATATTACTTGACCATCAAAAATGAAATCTTGCCATTTTCGACAGCATGGACGGACCTGGAAAGCATCACGCTAAAGGAAATAAGCCAGTCAGAGAAAGACAAATACCATATGATCTCACTGATACGTGGAATCTAATGAATAAAATCAATGAACAAACAGAACAGACTCCCAAGTACAGAGACCAGACTGATGCTTGTCAGATGAGAGGGTGTGGGGGCTGGGTGGCAACAGTGAAGGGTTTGAGAAGCACAAATTTTGTCTGTGTCTCTAAGGTTTTGTGCGTTTGTTTGTTTGTTTGTTTGTTTGTTTTTGGCTTCTTTCACCAGCAGAAAAGTGGGTGGGGGAGGAAGAAGAGGGTGAAGAGGAATAAATGGCGATGGAAGGAGACTTGACTTGGGGTGGTGAACACACCATACCATACACAGGTGATGGGTTATAGAACTGTACACCTGAAGCCTATATAATTTTATTCACCAGTGCCACCCCAATACATTCAATAAAAGTTAAATTAAAAAGAAGCACAAATTGGCAGTCACAGAACAGTGACAGGGATGTAAAGTACAATAAGTATATAGTCAATAATATTGTTATACCTATGCGTGGTGCCAGCTGGGTACTACGCTTACTGGGGAATCACTTTGTGAATTATATAAAGGCGTAGCCTGAAACTAATATAAAATAATAGGAACTGGAGACACCAGCAGCCACTTCTTGTTCTGATCAAACCTCCCCCCCCACACACCCATCCCGTTTTCCATGGAACCAGCCTCGGAAACAGCACCCCAACCAAGCGTCACCTCCCCAAAGTGGGGGTGACCCTACGCAGTGCTTACTGGGATTTTGCTGCAGATGACAAGGTCCTCCTAGAATTTTCAGAACGTCATAAACACTCAGTGCAGGTTCGATGACCCTGTGGAAAACCGTAACCTTTTTTCGTCCGTGTGAGCTCAAAAATGCCCCGGGCAGACGGTTCCATTAAGATGCAGGTAAGGGGTTTCTTTGAAACAAAGGGATTTCCGAAACGCCACCCTGCTCTGCTTGTGGCCTGTGGGACATGTGACGTGCGGGTGACAAAGGGGTGTCCGGTGAGAAGAGAACAAAGCCATTTGTGTCCCTGGAATTTGGAGAACGCGCTTGTCGCCGCGGGAGAAGACGGAAGGAAGGCGTATACGAACCCCCAGCAGCCGCTGGGTTGCAGAGGATCCGGTCCCTGCTCGTCCCCACGGGGAAGGACACAAGACACGTGAGAGGCACCTCAGTCTGCCACCTGCCAGCAGACATCTGTGTCATTGAGGAGACACGGGTAGACATGTCATCGAACTCTGTGTGCGTGGGGTGGGGGGAGGCCCTGAGGAACCCAGCGCACCGTGCCTCCCAGGAGAAACGGGTTGTCATTTCATTTTAATAAGTTATTCTTGAAAAGCAGACCACGGGAATACCCATGGTCTCCTGGAATGTGGAAATGCAGCCCCGAGTGCCCTGGATCCACGCCGGCTGGGGTAGCAAGTTGTGATGTTTGGCGTTTTATCTTACGGATTCCTGCGAGATTGTGTCCGCCCTGCATCCTGTCTGTTTGATGCCGTTCTCAACAGCGTGAGGAGACGCGAGCCCCCGGGTTCGTCCCAGGGAATGAGAGGCTTCTGCACATGCTTCTCCCCTTACCAAGCAACGCGGTCTCAGAGCTGCTAAGAAGCAAAAAGGCAGGCGTGTTTCCGGTGTCCTTTTCGGCATCTGTCACGTGATCTGTCTGCTCCCCGGAACGCTCACAAGGAGATGGAGGGGGTTTGCCTTCTTTGACGGAGACGGAAATAAACAGTGCCTAGTTCAGCATTGTTCATGGACAGCGTCTGGAACAGGCCTGAGTCCCCAGTGCTCGTGGCGGCTTCGGGGAAGGAAAGAGTGATGCTCACCACGACCCTACGTCCTGGCACCGGCTGCAGGGCATCATCCCCCCGCAAAATGCGCACGTGGAAACTTCTTCCTCAGGTTCTCGGAAGGGGGCTGCCTATGGAGAGAAGGCTTTAAGGAGGGGACGAGGGTGACATGAGGTCCCTAGGGTGGCCCTGATCCCGCAGGACTGGGGTCCTTGTAAGAAGAGGAGATGGGGACACAGACACACCCGTGTGAGGACACAGGGGGAGGACGGCCGCCCACACGCCCAGCAGAGAGGCCTCAGGAGAAGTGAGCCCTGCCCACCCCTGGGTCTCAGCCTCCAGCCTCCAGGATGGGGAGGAAGAAATGTCTGTTGTGTAAGCGGCTCAGCCTATGGTGTTCCTTAGGGCAGCCCCAGCCCATCAATACAACCCCTTTATCAATAGTGACGATCCCACTTCCCGCTCAGACTTCCACCAGCTGCGCACACACAGGTCCACGCACTCCTCACTGGGGGAGATGTTGAGAACCCGCGGGCTCAGACCTTCGGTGTTTGGCTGTCCTGACGTGGCCGGCCCCCATACCGCCCGGGGCTCGGCCCCGGGGTGGACACAGCACCCTGGTACTCACCGCCTCCAAGGCTAAGATCCCACTTTTCCCGGCTGCCCCCTTGGCACCCAGCATACCTCTGGCGTCCTGGCCTCGCGTGTCGGGGGAGGCGGGCTTGCCCGCAACCGCAGGAGACGGCGTCTGTAGGACCTCCTGATGCTCCCCCCGCCCCGTGTGCCTGTCCCTCTGCCATGTTCTGTGATTGTCTAAGGTTCCGGACCACATGGCTGCACTGGAAATCTGCACAGAACAGCAGCTACCTAACCGTGGGAAAGACGTGAGGTGAGGCGATGAAGACGCCAGGAATGGAAACCCAATCAGAAAGCCCTGAAGGAGGCTGGCGTGTGAGGATCCCTTCACCCTCGTGACCAGCCGGCCAGGGGCCGTGGAGGAAGGGACAGGGAGGTGGCAGGGCCTCCAAAGCCTAAATCCATCACCGGCTGCCACTTGTGCCACGGTGGCTTCGCCATGACAGCGTTCTCACCCTGCGGGTCCGCACCAGGCCCCGTGGGTTGGGGGCTGCGTCGGACGGGGAGCTCTGAGTGCAGCCTGGAAGCATCCATCCGCCAAGCGTGGTTGGAAGTGTGTACCTCGGGCTCCTTAGAAGCGTCGAAAGAGTTCTTGTTTGGTTTTGCTTCTTTTTAATAAGTTACCCCACCACGCGAGGGACCGTGCACGGGCGTGTGGCTGCTGGCCGCTGAGTGCAGCACAGAGCGGGGACTCGAAGCTGGAGGTGTGCCCTGCACCCACGGCCAGAGCACCCGGCACGATCTTGTTAGAATCTTGCAGAACCTCACGCCCCCATGAGGACGTGGTGGGTGACACATTCTGGGGTCTGGTGGTCAACGTCTGCAACCCCTGGGCCATTCCAGTTCCATCCGTCTCTCCTGCAAAGGTCCCTGGGTGCCCCCATCATGGCCCCAGGGCTAGGGTCCTGACATCTTGGGGGGGGGGACTGAAGGGAATGGTGACTACCTAGTACCATATCTGCATGGACGATGCACGTCATCTCTGGAATTCATCCCGGGGCTTCGCTCTCCATGAAGACAATTGGCAGGAAGCCGGGGACCTGAGGACTCGCCACCTCCTCCTGAACTCGTTCCCGGTCGCCAGTGTGGGAGGGTGTTGTAGCATTTTCTGAGGCTGGCATGTCTACGCGGAGCAGGGAAACCTGCAGATACTCTATGTTTCCTGCCAAGAGAATGAATTCTTTTTTTTTTTAATTGCATTTTACGTAATTTATTTGAGCGATACTGCTTAATAAGATTATTTAGGTTTCAGGTGTATGATTCTGTAACCGAACACATCGCCTGTGTATCGTCCTGTGTGCTCACCTCCCCAAATCCAGTCTCCTTCCTTCACCAGTTATCCCCCTTCACCCTCTTCTGCGTCCCCCACCCCCACCCGCTTCCCCCGGTCATCTCCACCCTGTTGTCTGTGTCTCAGAGTTTCTGTCTGGTTTTCTGGTTTGTTGGCTTGTTGCTTCCATCTTTCCATCCCACATACGAGGGAAGTCCTGTGGTTCCTGATTTTTTTTTTTCCTGTCTGGCTTCTTTGGCTCAGCCTGGTGTTCTCCAGGTCCATCCATGTTGTCTGAAATGGCAGGTTTTTGACGTTTCTTAGGACTGAGTCGTCTTCCGTAGGATGGGTGCACATCTTCTCCATCCAATATTCTATCAAAGGACACTGGGGTGCCTCCCTGTCTGGGCCACTGTGAGTAACGCCGCCGTGAACACGGGGGTGCCTATATCTTTGCACACACATGTTGTCAAATTTGGGCGCTAGATTGCTGGGTTGTACGGTAAGTACTCTTAATTTTTTTAGGGGACCTCCATGCGAGGAAAGCTAATTCTTCACTTGTGCCCAGGCAGATAACAGACATCCTCTGGGGGTACCACCTGCTCCCCCCCAAAAACTCACGTGTGTTGTTTCTTCAGTAGCCCACCCGGTGTGCCGTCCTGTCTGCAGCAGAAGGGGTCTCAGTCTGTTCCCCGAAACGCTCCACCTCCCTGTGGATGAACCCCGGCCCTCAACGCTCAGCTTCAGGACGAAATCCACCGCGTCATTGCAGCCGGGTGTGACGGCGGTGAAGGCCCGCCGCACACGGTGAGCGATCTTGTCGGAAACCAAGCGGACCCACCTGACGGACGTCCTCTGGTGCGTTCGGCAAGGAGACTCCAGCCTTCTAGACTTGCCTGGACATCAGACACGCTCTATGTCCGTGCCAATGGGGCCCTCCATGATTATAGAAAGCGTCTCGAGTTACCTCGGTGGCCAAGCCAGCCTGGCGGTGTGGAGGTGTTCAGGCGAGGCCACAGGCGGTCTTTGTCGCCGCTCCTGTTTTATTGGGGGGCGGGAAACGCAGGCCGATGCCGTAAAGGAAGGGCTGACATCAGCCAGCACCTGCTCAGGTGCCTGGATTTTCAGGCCGTTCTGGGAGCTACGGGAAAAACTCCCTTTAATGGAAGTCCGTGGGATGAGCCGGGGCCGAGGCTGCTTTGGAGTTTCGTTCCCAGCGTCAACGTGCGCAGCAGTGAGAACCGGGTGAGTTTGTTCACGGAGTGCTTGCTGACGGTGGGTCGTGGTTTCGCTGAATGTGTGTGGTAGGGACCATTGCAAACTTTTTACAATCGAGGTGAGATCCATGTAACATTTTCCTTTTCAAAACGTGCAATTCGGGAGCATTTGAGCCTTTCCCCCTCTGCCTGGTTCCGGAACATTCTCATCACTCCAAGGAGACTGTCGCCATCAGCAGTCATCCGCCTCCATCCCCCGATCTCTTGACGATCGCTGACCCCCTTTCTGTGTCTGTGCATTTGCCTGGTCTGCACGTTTCACGGGCATGGAACCCGCACCCTGAGACCTTGCGTGTCTGGCGTCTCCCATGGAGGATCACGGGTCCCAGGTCCGCCCACGCTGCAGCCTGAGTCACAGCCCCGCTCCTGTTCCTGGCTGCGTAATATTCCACGGTGCGGATGAACGCCAGTCCGTGTATCTGTTTGTCTGTTGATGGAGACTGGAGTTGCTTCCACCTTTTGTCGACCTGTAACTCATGCTGTAACTATGGATGTAAAAAAAAAATCTCTCTTTAAGCCTTTGCTATGCATTCTTTTCGCTGCAAGCACACCATGGGGATGGCGGGGTCACAGGGACCCATTTGACATATGGAGGAAACCCCCACTGTCTTCCTCAGTGTTTGCACCATTTTTACAGGTGCACCAGCCACGCACAAGGGTTCTGATTTCTCCACGTCGTCAGCAACACATTATTACTATTATTTATTATTATTATTATTTTGTCATGTGGTACCTCCCAGCGATTTCGACTTGCCTGTCCTTATCACTAGGGTATTTATTCAACCTGCTATAATGCACTATCCACACTTTTGTGGAGAAGCGTGTATTTAGGTCCTGCGTGTGTGTTTAAACGGGTTGCTCGCTGAGTTGCGGGAGCCGTTGCCATGTTCCGGCTCCGGATTCCTTACACGATACACGATTTGCGAACAGCGTCTCCCGCTCGGTGAGCGGTGTTTTCCACTCTTTCAAGAGGGTCCCTGGAGGCGCAGGCGTTTTTAGTTCGGATGAAGCCCCGTGGACTTAGGTTCCCTTTTTCTTGCCTCTGCTTTTTGGAGTCCTAGCCAAGGAATCAGCGTGCACTTTTGAAAGCGTTCTTCCCAGCCAGCAGGACGTGCCTGCCTGGTGGAAATCGCAAGAGGTAGCTGCATTCCTTCCTCTCTCCGCAGGAATCCCTGGGTGCGTTCAGCTGTCCAGCCCGCTGCGTCTGAGGGGACTTTTGTCCCATTGTTCCCTCTGCTGCTCGTCACCGAGAAAGGAAAGCCGTTGGGTAGCAAGAGGCATCGACTTCGGTGAAGGCAACACATGAGGGCTAATGACTTCCTCAGCAGGCTTTCCCCGCGGGTCATCCTGGGCTGTCCCTTGTGTTGTGAGAAGCAGCTGGGTGACAGGTGTCCTAAGAACAGCGCAGTGTAGTGACTATTCGTCGGCATGCCGAACCCTCCAAGGGTGCCTTCGGGAAGGTTACTTAAGTTCCCCTTTATCTCTCCCAGGTTTTTTTTTTTTTACCCCCACAAAAATGTATAAATCTGGACTCCCAAGGAGACCTCCTTTTGGCTCCAAGAGCCGATCTTAAAGAAAGCATGCGTTCGCAAAGCACATTTGTCAACAGGCTACAACCTTCCCTCCTGGAGGTGGTGACGTCTGGAGATGTTGCGTGGAGGTCGCAGCCGCCCCGGGGGAGGGGCCTTGGAAGGAGAGGTCCCAGATCATGCCGGTACAGCGGCTAAGATCTCCGCCCAACTTTCCGCAGACTCAGCTGTGGTTTATCTCGCCAGCACTCGGGTGGGCCTGAGGTTTCCAGACAGGTTACGTCACCTTCGCTGGACAGACGGAGGTGCCGCCATCAGCCCGGAGCCACAGACAGACCACAGGCCTCTTCCGAGATATCAAGGCTTGCAGCTGAACCGTGACTCATACCGGAGCCATCCGCCCCTGCCGTGCTGGGAAGGGGCGTACTTGTATGTCTGTGTTGTGGATTTCATGGGGCATTCTCCCTCGGAGACAGGGTCCTCGTCGGGAGCCCTCCACGGTAGCCCTGCTCAAAACGGGAGTCACGGTGACCTGTTTCCCCTTCTGCGTTTTACTGGCGTGCAGGACCCTGACATCTTTGTCTGCATCTCCGAGCTCTGAGTTGAACCCTCTGTAAAGTTCTTATCTCGGTCCAAGGTCACGGTGAGGTTCAGAAGGGAAAATACGGAGGGGATTGACCGGGATGCAGGATGCTCAGAAGGCACGTATTTTTAGGCGAGATTAACCAGGGTATAAAAGAAGAAATCCAGCAGAATTTGAATGCTTTACAGAGAAAATGTGTTGCTAACAACCCTCACGAAATATTTATAGATGAACTGCATTATGGTAGATGTTTCTTGCCTGTCCTTTGAGATAAGGTCTCCAGGCCGAAAAGCAAGTTCACACTCATCTGTCAGGATTTTAGCAGGGTGAGCAATTTTGTTTTTTTCTTGTTGGAAATACGTTGGAAGGTGTGGTGTAGCTCCGAGTTTATTTTCACATAAATCTGTCAAAATGTCAGAGACCGATGCAAACATCTGGGTTCCCGACCTGGAAATCAGGGCCGTAAAGATGCACAGTAAACAACAGGTGTTCTCATCGGTCCCTTTCTTCAGTGTGACTTGGAGCTTCAGCACTTAAAAAGGATGCAAAAAAAAAAAAAAAAACGCATAAAGATGAGAGAAAGCAGGAGGCTTCCTTTGATCATAACACACACACATGGACATACATGCACACATGCAGAAACTCTGACAGCAACGCAGGCATGAACACACACTAACCTATGCAGACAAACATGTGTGCAGGGTACATACATAAACTTATGAGGTCATCTGCCTACATAACTTTTTATCTATACATGTACCTGCCTACCTGCCTACCGTCTATGTATATGTATATCCTCCATGTATATATGTATCTGCGTACCTATCATCTATCCGTGCTTTTCTTCTATCATCTACCTATGTATCCACACCTATCTATTATCTGTTTATGCATTCAACATGTCTATCATTTATCTATCTATCTATCTATCTATTTATCTATCTATCTATGCATTCATCCATCTTCCCATTCCTCCTGCCCTCTATTTATCCAGCCAGCCATCAACACATCTATTTATTTATCATCTACCTATGCATCTATGTCTTTATCTATAGACCTACCTACCATCTATTTTATCTATCCTATCGATATGTATACTATCATCTATGTATCTATATCGGTTTATCCATAATCTACCTACCCATTGTATATGAAGTCTGTCTGGAAAAAACCCAGCCATTGTTCATAGAATGAGAATGGTTTGGGTGACGTGGATGTAACCTGGCAGCCAAGGAGAGGGGACTGGAATGCACATGCGTGAACAATGAGGACTTCTGTGTACTGGTCAGTGGGGGCGGTACACGCCGTTGAGTGAGCATGTGTCCTGTGTGGATGACACACTCAAAATGACTGAGTGAGCAGAGCAACAGATTTGCATCTGATTTTGCATGAAGCTTGAACATTCCTCCATGGAAACTATTTGGGTGATTCAGAGGCTGCAGCTGTGGGCAACTGGTGATTGGCAGCTCCATCAGGACAATGTGCCTAGTCATATACCACATCTCATGCAGAGTTTTTTGATGAAACAGCCAATCACCCAGGTGACTCAGCTCACCTACAGCCAGATTGGGCACCTGTGACTTCTGGCTTTTCCCAAAACTAAAATCACCTTTGATAGGGAAGGGATTTCAGACTGTCGATGAGATTCAGGAAAATACGTTGGGGCAGCTGATGGTGATGGGAGAACTGTGTGAGGTGCCAGGGTGCCTACTTTGAAAGGGACTGAGGTGTCCTTGTCCTGTGGACAATGTTTCTTGTGTACGGTATCTTCAATAAATGTCTCTATTTTTCATTTCACATGGCTGGATACCTCCAGGACAGAGCTCATCTATCTATCTATCTATCTATCTATCTGTCTGTCTGTCTATCCATTTGTCCATCTCCCCATCCTTCCCTCCCTCTATGTCCCCACCTACCCATCTATCAATGCATCTGTCTCTATCAATCTGTCTATGTATCCATCTGTATGACATACGTATTTATACTTATTATGGACCATGTACTTTCGTATATAGGCAGTTACCCCTTGCAAATATGCAGATTTAATTTTGGTCCAGCCCTCTGTGGGGTGAATTATGAAGGATTTCACAGAATGGGGTTCAATCTCAGAGGGACTCCCAGGCATCCAGGAAGGGGCTGGAAAGTCAAGCCCATGGCCCTGCATCCGCTCATGGGCACACCACCCAGGTGTGTGCACCAGAGTGTGGCAGCTGGTGCAGCTGCAGGCAGAGAGGTGCACCCAGACACCCCCTTTTACCAGGCAGACATTTGTGTGAACCCAGCGGGTCACAGCTCAGCGTGTCCAGTAAAGCTCGCACCCCCTCATGCACTTCCTCATCTTCAGCGTCCGACGTGGGTTCCGTCGACGGTGCCCACCTGGAACACCAATCAGGACCGAGAGCCCGGACGAGGATGACCTCCTTACCCTGTGCAGAAAGGGACAGTGCCCCTGGAGGAGGCTGCAGGTTCCCCATGTAGCGTTGGAAGAAGAAGCCCTGTGTTGAGAACAAAGGCCTACATTTAAACCAATGCATTTAGGAACAACACTGGTTTAAATACATACGTAAAAGCGGCAACGAAACAATGCCTTTGTTGTCTTGGGTTCTACTCTCTGCCCACCAAATGTTTCCGTGACAATCTCAGGAAGGAAGCTCACCACCAGCCTTCCCTCGCACCCAGGTCATGGACTGACTTTCGAATTGAACGGTTTCAAGTGCCTCCGACTGGGGAGAGTATCAATAAGCCACACTCCCCACCGTGTAGGGAAAGGATGGGGGCGTGTTCCTGAGTCAGGGAGAGTCTCACTCATCAGCTTTGCCGTGGGGGTGAGGCAGGGGGTCAGCAGGACAAAGAGAGCTTATGTGGCTTCACGACTTTATGAATGAAGATGTCTCCTGACATTTCTCCTGGTGGCAATGGTCCCGGGGAAATCCTTCCCCTGCCTGTGCGTTTTCTTTCTCCACCGGCGACTTTGCTTGCAAGCTCCTCATCAGACAGCTGAGGATCTCAGAGTGCGCCGTAGCTGTTGGGATTGGCGTGGGGACCGTGGATTCTCAGAACACAGGGGCCTTTTGGGAGGAAGCATCTGTGCTAGACATTCACTCTGTGTCTAGTCCCAACTTTGTCCCTATTCAGTTACTTTGGGCACCTTGAGTAACCTCTGAAACGGATCTACTTACAGGATGCTGTTTTCTAATTTCTCCCTATTCCATTGCATCCAGATCTGAACGCTTGGCTGTCATGATATCTCAAACCTTCCAATCTCGTATCGTTTTCCCCGTACCCTCACAAGACTTATGATTCTTTTGCTTTCCCTGGTGGTGTGGATAACAGGTTACAAGCCTCCCATATTACAATAAAAAATAAAAAAATAATTAAACACCATTTGTAAATTTGCCATAGGAAGAACCAATCGGGATATCTGGTCTACCACTTTCTGTTATTCTTTGTAGACTTCCGTCTCCAAAAATGAATCAATGCTTCACCTGAAAGCAATGTCCTTTCTCGAAGTAGATAGTATCATCAGGACAAAGCATCTGTGGAATTTTTCTTTTTCCTACACGTCTCATTTCATTTTTACTAAACTCTGTCCGCCAGGGGGAGAGTTTATTGACGGGTAGGCACTATGCCTTTAAGCAATATCTGTTCAGTGAATGGGTGGAGCCTCAACTCCTCTCTTATTAGATCAATAGATGAGTTCCACCTTCACCCAAAGCCCTGACATCATAATGGATAAGACTTTCTTGGTTTGATTATTTTTTTGCATTTCCCCCTAGCTCTCCAAAAATTTAACCTTAACAGACGTTCCTTGACAAGCTCTCTCTCTCTTATTTTCTTGGTTGTCAATATCTAACATTTTCTGTTCTCTGACACGTTGGCAACGTCCTTCCCCATTTTGAGGGGGCAGGTTTAGCTCCATTCCAAGTTTCATTGTTTTTCCTGTCTCAGCATCTTTGGGGGTTAATGAAACGGCTTAGACATATTTATCAACCGGGTTCAACATTCCAATCTGTTTCGGTAATTCTTGCTGACTTGTCTCAAGCAAGCCAAGTGCGGTTAAGCGTTTGCAGGCCTGTGAACATTGCCCAGCGGGATGTCCGGGGGGAAATGTTGAATCTTCTCGGGCTTTTCCTGAAATCTAGCTCAGCCTTTGCCACAGGCCCACCAACTCTGCTCGACGGGAAATCAAGTGAGCCGCACGGAGGCAGGATTGCTTGCTCGCTGAGATGTGTGTTCCTCACCTATGATGGAACAGTAGGGAACCCACGCAAAGGTGTCTTCTAACCAACCACGGGCAAGATCTGGTCTTCCCAGCTCAATCTTCCTTGGGGCCTTAAAACGCTGTAGATCAAGGAAATTTGTTTCTTCTGACCCCTGCTTCTCTCTTTGTATTTCCTCCCCTGTCTGTAGGTCACCTTGACTCTTCTTGGGAACGCAATGGAATGATTTCTGTTTCCTTGTAAGAAATATCCGTTCCAAGCCACATATCAAAATGTTTTTTTATACTCCTGCTTGGAAACTGCAGTCTGTCCCACATTCGTTGGCTATTTGAGAGTGTTTTTAAGTTCACTCACCAGTGTTAACAAATTGTGATACGACTCTGAGCCGGAATGTATACCCGAACATGTATACACTAACATGTCTACACACATAGAGCCGTTCTAACATGTCTCGTGTTGAATCCGTGAATATTGTTTAAAGCAAAAGAAAGCAAAACAAAACAAATGGACCCTGTGGGCGTTTCCTGCCTGAAATGTCTTTGTAGCATCTGGTAAGAGTTTCCACCAAGCCAGGTCACAGCCTTGATGACAGCTGTTATTTCAATAGGGATTTCCTTCTTTCCAGGATTCTGTGAAACAAGACGGTTGATGCCATTGTGATTCCAAATGTCTCTGATGGCAAAATATATATATATATAAATTATTAAAAAATGTGCTTTGAAAAATAAAACGTTTGGAGAGGAAATGTTTAAACTTGAACTTCATGGGATCATGTCCACCCCAGGCACAAATATCTGTGTTTCCTATTGAAATCCAGAATCACACCTAATGAGACGGAAACATGCGTGTCCGTGTTCCACAAGGAGCTGGAGACACACCTGCAAGACTTTCAACATACACATGAGGGTGGGATCCCAAAAGGATCCCAAAGACCCCTCCCAATTCAGACGTAACATTAGCGTGATTGCAAAGACTGATGGGTAGAAGACAATGAGAGATCCGTGTAGCGTGCATTAGCCAGAGGCAAGGGGCTGACCATTCGCGATGGTGTGATGGCCCAAATGATGGAGTTGCCCCCTGTCACGGAGTGACGTACCCATACATGCTATCGTGCAAAAGGTAAGTGGCACCTTTTGGCTCCCAAGCTCACGTAGCTGAAGGGAAATGGAACATCTAGCTTCAACCACAGGTGTCCCATATGACACGTGTGTCCATCAGCCTGTGTTCTGAAGACTTGCGAGACGGAGATTCCTCGCAGACTTCTAGCACCTGGGGACTCGGCATAGTCTCCAAAGTAAGGGGTTTGCTGAGAACCCTGCGTTTGGCCTTAGCTCCTTGTAGAGGAGATACAACCCAAGCCCCTGGCTCTGGCCAGGTGGCTCAGATGGTTTCGGCACCCTCCTGTACACCAAAGGGGTGTGGGCCTGATACCCACTCCGGTAGGCACATGCCCACCTGGAGTGGTTCATCCGCGGTCGGGGCACGGAAGGGAGACACCCGTGATGTTTTTCACTTACATCACGGTGTTTCTCCCTCTGTAAAGTCAACGCACATCTCCTCAGGTGAAGATTTTTAAAAAATGCTGAACCCCCCAAAAAAAAATCCTGCTGAAGTCAAAGGCATTCTGCCCATTTCAGAAATATTGGCAGGACGTTATGGCCATCTGCACAGGGGGTCAGCTCATCAGGAGATTGATTCCTCCTGCCTCTGATTTGTGGAAGGGCAGCCAGAGTAGCTGAAAATCGTAGCCCGGGTCACAGGCTTGAAACTCCGTCGGACACGGCATCCAGGAAGGGGTGCGGTTGGAGGCCAGCGTTCACCAGTGTGATTTTTCTAAGGTGACCGGCTCGGAGGGCACCAGCTCTGAGTCAGAGAGAGCAATGTTTCTTCCCCAACGGCCGAAGCTGCAGCGTCAGGCCAGCGCTGGTGAGAACTGAGCTGGGGACTTGGTAGAAGCTTCTGGAACAGTTTTGCATTGGCTAAGTTGAAGTGCCTCAACAGCCACAGGTCCAGGAGGCCAGCGGCAGGGGGTGTTTCTCAGAAGGCATTTGTGGGTCTGCACTCAGAGCTTAAGAAGTCAGCATGATGCCAGGGGGTGGGGGGTCACCACCCCCTCAACCAGAGGCAGATGCTGAGGCCAAGCTCTGAGCCAAGCCCAGAGACCCGCTGAGCTTTCTTAGCAGGAGGACCAGGTGGACGCCACCCAGCGGTGGTTTGAGAAGCACAGTCACATCGACCCCTTCCCTTTGCGGGCACACACTGGGGCTGCTGGGAAATCCACACCTTCGTTACGATTTCTGAAAAGAACTGACGACCTCCCTTCACCCTCCCCCCAACACCCCCATGAAACGAAACCCACATTTCTCACAGAATTCCTGGTCGAGAGCTGGGGGTGATGTGTGTGCCTCCACATTCTAAGTGGAAATGACGTTGCAATGTGTTATGTGCTTCTTAGTAGTTGAACAATAAAAACCAAGTGGAAACTTATTGTTGTTGTTGTTGCTGTTTTTTGTTTTTTTTTTGTAGATGTTCTTCTGTCCAGCACCAAAGGCGGCGAATCTCAACTGAGGGTGACTTTATGTCCCCGGGAACACTGGACAATGTCCGGAGGCATTTCGGGTTCTCACGGACTGCGTGATTCTCCCGGCGCCTGGCGGGTGGGAGGCCAGTGATGCCGCAAAGCATCCTTCAAAGCGGACGACAGGCCACACCAGCCAGGGGTGCTGCTGTAAACCACACACCGAAGCAGATGGATTTTTTAAAACCCAGATGAAGGCACTTGCCAGTGGGCATGTCAAACATCCATGAGCATCTCTAGAAGCGTAAGTCATGCATGGTCATATTTGCTGCACGTATGTTAATCTGAGTAACTCATAATTTAGTCCTTAGCGTTCGCTGAAGCTGACTTCTGTCCCTACCCTGCTGCGGAAATCCAGGCGAATGGAACCACGCCTAGGGAATAAACACTGTGTAGAGTTCTGGAGTCTCCAGTTTTAAAAACTCTCCTTGGGATTGTTCTTCCGTCCATCGCAGGAAAAGCCAACCATATGGGGCATCTTTCTCAACCTTTGCTGGGTTTTAATCACAAAGAAAGAAGAGCTGAAGACCAGACCCTGGACCAGCGTGGCCGTAACACACAAATAATTGGAAATGCCCTCTCTGTGTGGGATGTTGTTTATTCAGCTGCTTCGGCGACCTACAGGAAGAACAGGCATGAAACCCTCCCAGGCCCATGGCACAGCGTGATTACCCTTGATTTTTAAAACTGGACGGGAAGAAAAGCCGACACGGGTGATCCCTAAGACCTTAATTTTCACAGTGCCCCTGACTCAGCCGGGCTGGGGAAGGATATTTTGGGCCAAGGCCAGGAACGAGGAGACCTTGATGGTCCTTTCCGCTGTAGCCATCGGAGAGTTTGGGACAGGTCAGTAAGTCACTCACCAAAAGCGCTTGGTTCTTTGGGTGCAGGCTGGTGTGGCTCAGCTGGCTGGAGCATCGCCCCATAACCAAAAGTCTGGAAGTTCGATTCCCCGGCAGGGCGCATACCTAGGTTGCGGGTTCAATCCCCAGCTGCGGCACAGATGGGAGGCAACCGATGGGCCTTTCTCTCTCAATCGATATTTCTCTCTTTCTCTCCTGTCAACTCTCCCTCAAATCAATAAACACATTTAAAAGTTCTTTTAAAGTGCTCAGTTCTTTCGAAGTTACCTGGATATGCCCACGTCTCTTTTTTTCTTCCCACTTTATATGTTTGCTTTCATGTCAGCTGCCTTTAAAACCCATCATCCTGAGGTGTCTCTTGCAACCTGTCGATGTAAGAAAGAACCACACTTGTAGAGAATTTCTGCAAGAATCTCTTTGAGCTAAACCGATCGTAGGTGTTGAGAAGCAAGACCTCAGAGGCTTGGAAGGATGGTCAAGGTGTCCTGCTCTGTTTGAGGTGGTTACTCTTAGTTCCCAGGTATATTAAGGACATTGGGCAGGGCTGGCTTAAGGCAAAGTTAAACCTCGCACTCATGAAGGAATAGGCCTGGGGCGTGACCACCCAGCAGGACCTGTCCAATTAAGGTCACCCTACAAGGTTATCTTCCGTAGAAACCCCCTTTTTCATCCATAAACTTTATAACCATTTTTTCTCCATGGTGGTTAAAAGACAATAAATGTGTTCTACCGATTGGATGAATTTCTGAGCTCACCAACAATCAATCATCACAGACTGGGGGACTTCAGAGAAACGGACCCCCTCACGGTTGCGGAGACCAGAAGTGTGGTACTCATGTGACGACAAGCTTGGCTCCCCGTCTTGACGCCCCGAGGGAGCATCTGGCCCGTGTATTTCTGGGGCCGAAGGCACCGCGCGGTGATCCCCAGCTTGTGGCCATGTGGCTCCGATCTCTGCATCTGTCTTCCTAGGGCGTCCTTGTTCGTGTTCATCTGTGTGCCAAGGTCCCGTTGTTGTGAGGACACAGACCATAGGGGATCAGTTTCCCCCTACTCCTGAACCACTTCATTATCACGATCTACCGTGACCCTAATTCCGCAAGGTCACGTGCGGAGGTACAGGGAGTTAGGAGTTGGAAAGGCACACAGTTCAATTTGTAAAACCACTGTGTGCTATTCCGTGGCTTTTAGGACATCCCCAGTATCTGTCTGCGCGTAGACTATTCCATCACCACGATGGAGACCCACTCACCTGTCCCTGCTCCGTGCCCTGTCCCCCTCCGGCCCCTGGCAAATGCGACTGCTTGTTGCCTCCGTGCCACAGTGCTGGCGAAAATGGGCGTTTACGGACGGACGCGTTGCCGGCAGACCCAGGAGCCGGCAGATGCCTGGCCCCACCTACGCAGCTGAGATGCTTAACGGAGTTCGGAAGGACAGCGTGTCTCTGGTTCCGTCCGCAGAAAGCGTGCAGGAGAACCCACGAGCCCTCAGTCTTGGACCGATAATTTGGATGGGCAGATTCCAGGGCAGACTTGGGAAGCCCGCGTACTGACGTCCCGAGGAAAGGAGGCCAATTCCTTCCATGAAAAGGACATGAAGGGAGATGAACCGAGATGCCTTGCAGACGTAGCAGAATACAGATCGGGTGTCCCACAATGACAGACCAGGGTCCTGTTTCCAGGGAAGAAAAATAGAGGTACGACCGACCTCCGGGGAACCTTGAGAGCTTTAAAGTGCTCAGTGCTCCCCCAGCTACGATGACCTGATTCTGTCTTGCAAACATATGCAAGGTTTTTCCGGTGTGTCGGCAGCTAAAATAAGGGGAGGGCCGGCGGGATGTGACTTGCCTGGCTCGATTGAGCAAATAAACTCACCTCAGCAGGTCCTAGCAAAGAGAACACCGGCTCTTTCCAGAAATCCTTGGGCTGCAGAACATTTCATGGCAAGCGCCCCACTGGCCTTACATTTTGGGATGTGAGAATACACGCAGCTGGAGAAGAGAATCAGCTGTCCTTGAATGCTCCAGGGAAACAACGAAGTTGCAACGTAATCGCCCGGACTTCGGTTACTTTCCTAGTTGGCGTTTTGTTTCATTGTTGTTTCCTCGAGGGAGTCGCACATTTCGACACATGTCAAGAAGCTAACGGGGAGCTGATTGATGCAGTTTAACTGCATGGAAATTGTATCCGCGCAACTGCGTTCAGCGTTAGGATTGAAGCTAAATGGCACCAACGTTTGGCTACATGGTTTCAGGACCCCCTGCAGTGCCCAGCATCCTTACAACGGGGCTAGAGTAGCAGCACACAGATGCAGCTCACCTTTAACATCCACAAGCCCCAAAACAAGACAGCACACAGTTAAAACAGATACTAGAAAAAAAAGGAAGAAAATCAACGATATCTCACATACCTTTAAAAAGATGCGCTTGCGAAATAAAACGCAGCTCACTGTATGTTTGTAATGCTTTGCATTGCATTTTTAATTATTCGTTGACGTTTATTATTGTATCAGTTCCTCGTACACCAAGGGGAGCCGCGGAAGCCTTCGGACAAATACTCCTCCTAACGGCTTGCTGTTAACAGATGCCAGGATTGTTTACGGCATGCTATAAAATTAAACTGTTTCTGTGCATCTGCCGTTCCTTCATCGTGAGTTCGTGAACACAACTGGCAAGGCAGCCCCTGTGTGAAATATTCTCAACAACCACAAAATAATCCACAATTTGGGAATTATTAACTGACCCCTTTCTAAACTGGGTCCATGCAATATTTTTTTTTTTTCTGGTGAATTCTGCTCAAGCTGTGTGGACACACATTTTTTTTTTTTTTTTGGCTGCAAGTTTTACTTTGCCTGCATTTTATCAGAGTTTTCTTTTCATGTGATTTTTTTTTAAAAGCACTTCATAAATTGAAGAACAACTTGGACGTTCGCAGGAGGTAAAATAGAGGTGGAGGTTATCATTTTCTAGCCCGACCAACGAAGAAGGTTTTTATTTACAACGGTTGTGGCTGAACATGATTTCTGTTGAGAAATCAGGCAACATCAATACGGTTAGGCCTTCGCGTAGTATCTTTTCAAAAATATTTTCGTTATGTCCCAATTACAGGTGGCATTTGACATGGTTTTATATTAGTTTCAGCTGTCCAGCATGAGGGCTTAGGCAGACAATTTCCGAAGCGATCCGTCCGACGAGCCTAGCATTGATCTGACACCGTGCACAGCTATCATTGATGATTGCCAAGATTGGAAAGTATCTCAATCTCCACCAACAGAGGACTGGGTGAAAGAAGTGTGCTCCTCTTGCTCCTCCAGGTGACAGAGCAAGAATTCATACAGGTATGGGAGAAAGCACAGAGCTTAACTGGAACATGTCTGATTATAATAGTTTGCCCCTTCTCTCTAGAAACTGATGTCTCTCCGTTTTGTCGTAGTTTGCCCTGTATAACATGCACTGTTTTGCCTACATTTTTGAAGGAAAAATAGGATGCACATTACACATGGGTAGTACCTGAAATTCCCTGTATCGGTTCTTCTGTCTTGTAATTATTTGTCACGTAACATTCCTTGCACCATACGCCGTTCAATAATAAATGCTAAAATTCCTTTATCATCCAAAAAAGAAGTTTCTGAAGATAAGTAACTAAAGAACTGAATAAAATAATTAAAATGAAAGAATTTTTTTTTTCCCTGAAACTTTGGGCCAAACATGCAGGTGGTCATTATGCACAGCAAACGGCAGGACTTGGCCTTCAAAACATGTTACACACAGGGACACACTCGCAGAAGCGTGAGCCAAACTCGTGGTGAGTAGGACGCGTCTTCTAGAGAGTTCCCTGATCGAGACGCATGTTATCAGGGCCCATCGCAGGGGGAAGGGATTCCTATTTGTGTAGTTAAAATGTTGTCAGGAAGCAAGAAAGCCTCCTCTACCTTCTAGATTCTACCGGCTCCCGTAACAATGCAAGAGGACTGGAGTACGTGAGGCAGAGAGAACGACCCAATTTAACCACATGCACATGCAACCGCCTGGCAGCGTCCGAAATACCACACGTGCAACAGGGTCAAAGGCGGGCAGACGGCATGGGGGGGGGCATCGGACATCCTGAGCAAGGGGCCATGTGAGCCGCCACAGGTCGGTAATGAGCAGTTTTCTCTTCCCCGCAGATGGATTACAGGATGTATCTCTGATAATATTTTATCAGGGGCAAGCCCCCGAATTTAAGTTCTTCCAGGTTGTTTAGGGCAGGGGTGTCCAACTCATGTTCAAATACGGAGGTCCTTGCCCCTAGTTTAGGAGTCGTGACATGTGTACCGTCCTAAAATTACACTGGGCCCTTTGAAGGCATCCCTGAGGCCGGTGCGGCCCGCGGTGCAAAGGAGTTGGCCAGCCCTGGCTGAGGAAAAAGGGGCCGAAGTTTCCTGTGAGCCCCAAAGTCAAGGTGTTTCTGCTCAAAACCATCCGCAGGCCATCAGAGGCACATCCGGAGGGGGTGGGGGTGGGTGCTCTGAAGCTGCCCCCCATTTTCTAGAAAAGCAGGAAGACACAACCTTCTGCTATCCCACAAAAAAAAAAAGTCACGTGCATAAAAGTCTAGGGCTTGTTCCCTGGATGGAGCCTGACTTGGGGTGCGTCCGTCCCTGACTTGGGGTGCGTCCGTCCCCACCCTGCCCAGAGGAGGACCCGGGGAAAACGCCCGGGCTGCTCCGAGGCGAGGCGACCGCTGGCGTGGCTGGGCTTTCGACACCAGTCAACCGGTCTGATCCGTTCCAGACGGTGCCCTTGCTGGACCAGCCGCGTCCAGCCTCCTTTCGCTGACTCAGAACAGGAACCGCCTTTGTTTCCCTACCTAAGGACACCGTCCCAGAGCAGAGGGAGATTTCGCCGGGCGCAGGGACTTCTCGGAAGCCGTGTGCGTTCCGGAAAGTGAAATGGAGTCCGAAGGCAGCCCCAGTGAAAGGCTCCATCTGGTTTTGATTTGGGCCGTACTTTTATTTTCCTCACGTCACTTGCATCTCCCTCCAAAGGGGCCGGTGGGGGGGGGGGTGAAAACTTTTAATTGATGCAATGCTTTTCCCCAGCATCGGCAATGATCTGCCCATCATCTGAGACTGTCTCACGGTTCCATAAAAATGCATCGATGATAGAAAACCCTCGGCTCCCAGTTGTTGGGCTTGTTTTTTTCTTTTTTTTTTTTTTCCTTCCAGACCCTGGCGAAAATCTTTCCTAATGGATCACACATGTTCAAGAGTGGCTACAGTATCAGAATCTCAGGAGGAGGGTGGGCTTGGAGGGGTCCCCACTTCCTCCCCAACCCCACCTGGGACCCTATTTACCGTATCTCATCAGCGACCACCGTGGGCCACAATCAGAAGGTCAACAACATCCAAATAAAGATGATCTTCTCTCGGCGTGTGGAGGGATCTGGAATCGTTCATTTTCACAGCGAGCAGACTTGATGGTTTTCGATTCCTCTTCAGACCACGGAGGAGATTCACTGGGGGAGAAAAAGAGTGGAGGCGGGCAGGTTCAGCTGCGAACAAAACAAGCAAACAAACAAGCAAACAAACAAATAGAGAAATGCAAGGATTTCTCTCTTGGTCCCTTGAGGCCACGATTTACCCCTGTCCAAAGATCTTCAAAAGGCAGCATGGTGGACGAGACAATTAATTCTCATAATTCTCCCAAATCTGGCTTCGTGGATTCAAGGCCTGTGCTTACTCAGCACAAAGCCATTTGACATGTTTATAACATTTTTTTGCTGGAATTTTGTTGTTATTTCATACCAACATGCTTTAGCCCTCTGTTATTTATTTTTACATTCCCCCAAGTTTTTTTTTTTTTTGCTCCATGTGAGTAGGGCTACGGAATTTTTTCTCTTCCAAATTTGCTGAAATTTATTCCGAATCTTTGTTCTACTCTTTCTCTCCGGCAAGGGTTTCGATAGCACCCGTCTGAGACCCTTGCCAGTGCGAATGCCTAGGTTTTCCTCCAACTCGATCTGAGACGTCGCATCTCCGAGGAAGCACTTCCCATGCATTTGTACGTGCTGGAGCAGATGACGTTTCGAAACTCCACCTTCTCCGTGTGCGTTCGGCGAGCTAATCCCTTTGCGTGTACTCTTTGCTTTTCGCTGATGTCGACGTCGCTTGTCTTCCTGTTTCCACCGTCTTTTTAAGAGAGAGCCGTGCGTCCGGCCTTCCTAATTTTGGCGATCACCCTTACATATTACGTGCCTCGTAACCGCCACAGAAAAGTCGTGAAGCTGACATGCGTCCTGTCTTCGGAAGGGGAAGCCTCATTCTAATTCTGTGCCTTTCTGCCCTGCAAAGTGTCATCACCCTGAATTTGGGTTCTACCTTGCTTTTATATCCTCAGATTGTCATTTATATATTATGTATTATGTATTATATATATATTTTACTGGCAGTGCTGACGGTGAACGAATTTTACGTGACATTGTTAGTTTCGATCGACACTCTGGTTCTTCCGGTCCTTGCTCAACATTGATTCCTGCAGCCTCTTACTTCATGTGAGTTCAGTATCTCTCTGACTTTGTAGTATATTTATTTTCTCCGTTCCTGGAAAAAACAAAAAACCTCACTGCAGAATTTTAGACTCCCACCAAGTTTCCCTTCAGCGATTTGAAGACGTTCTCCCAGTCTCCAGAGCGCCACATGCTATAAGACATGTTCCGCAGGTTTCACCGAACACTCAGGCTATTTTAAGGGCTTTTCTTTGTTTTTGAACATCCGCATTTTCCTCAGGTGTGTTTGGCTCCGTTTACTTCTCGAGACCACACTTTCTGCATCTGATAACGGAAGTGTTTCATCAATCTTTTTGAAAACCGTTTTTGAAAAATGAGCCATCCATCTCTCTCCGAATATGCCGCAACCTTATCTTTCCAAAACCCTCCTGAGGGGTTTTTAATTAAATGTTCGGAAAATTCCTCATCCTTGGCTCTGTGAGTTGTTCAGCTTCTTTCTGTATTTCCCCCCTGAGCTTCTCTGATCTCAGAATGATCTCCGGGTTGGTAAATGACTTTCCAGTTTAACTAGTCCATTGGTTATTTGTATATATGTTTGTCTGCGTGTGCGTTTATGTACATGCATGTACTATGTATAAACAAAAGCGTTTTTTATTTCTGCTAAGAATGCTGTACAGAGAAACCTGGCCAACTCTACGGGTCTGCTAAACAGTGATTTCTGTTTGCTTACTCCCACCCCTCCAACAAAAATCACACACACGCAAAAAACAACAAAGTTGGATGACTCTCCGGAGAATGGCACTGCGTGAAAAATGCCGGTGCTTCAAGTTTACATGCTGCCTGATTCCAGTCATGCATCAATCTAGAAATGACACTATTGTGGAAAAATGGAGAGCAGATTGGTGCTTGCCAGGTGTTAAGCTGGGGGAGTTGAAGGCGGGAAGGAAATAGGGAGGCTACAACTAGCCAGCCTGTCAGACGCCTGTATCGATGCTTCCTATCTTCATGGGAACAGAGTCAGTATCCTTCCTTGTAACATTGTGTCGTTTTTTAAGATGTTACCATGGGCAGAAGCTGCCTAAATTGTGTCCGTGGGATCTGTCTGCATCATCCTCCATGAACTCACATGGCAAGTTTATTTGGTTAAGGTTTTTAGTGAAAGAAATTAAACAACAACAACAATGAAAAAGGACGGATGAGCCCACTCTTGTTAAGTGGGACAAGAGCCTCCCAGTCTGGGGTGTTCTTTCTAAATGCTGCTCCTGCTAAATATCAAAATGTAGCAAGGCATGTCACAGATGCAGCTGGGAACAGGAAGGGCGGCAGGAACCCAGGGCTTAAGGGCGGCCACCTGCAAAGAAGAAATCAATGTGCGGTTGACCCAAGAGTCTCTCTGAGCCCTGGCTAAGTCTCCTTTGCAGGAGACACAGCTTCCGCTGTGAATGAATAAATCCACCTTTGCACAGCCGGGGCTCATTTTGAGCGGGGCACCCCACGTGGTGGACGCGTGTAACCCTAAGATTCTTGCTCAACGTGCAGAAGGATGATAGAAAACATTTTCTGTCCAAACCCTGGCTTCCCAGCAGGTCCGTCTTGAAAAACAACAAAGGAATAATTCAGGAATCAAAGCAGAAAAACTAGGCTGAGGGGTTTTTTTGTTTGTTTGTTTGCTTGTTTTGTTGTTAATCAGGTGTTCCCTCACTTGCTGGACTTTTGGACTTCATTGCACCTATGTGTTGTAAGTCCCCAAAGTCAGATGATTCAGAGAACAAAAAGAGATACTGGAATATATTTAAAGGTGAATGAGCTTATAGCACAGATAGGAGGAAAGCAACACCCCCGCTACTCATGCATTTCATTCTTCACAGGGTAGAGGGCAGAGCCTGGAAATCACCCGTGTGATGTCAATGTTGATGGAGGTCCTCTGAGGGATCGTGTCCCTTCCCCACGTTCGAGAAAGAAAGGAGGAGCAGGTGGCCCATGGAGCATACGCATGACTTTGTATCGGAACAATGAGTACAATCCACCAAGTGTTTTCATCTTCTTCTTTGTCTTAGGTAAGCCCCTTTGACATTTCATATAATAAGGGCTTGGTGATGAGGAACTCCTTGAACTTGACCTTGTATGAGAAGCACTTTATCTGCCCTTCCATTCTAAATGGCAGCTTTGCTGGATAGAGCAATCTTGGATGTAGGTCCTTGCCTTTCATGACTTGGAATGCCTCTTTCCAGCCCCTTCTTGCCTGTAATGTCTCTTTTGAGAAATCAGCTGACAGTCTGATGGGAACTCCTTTGTAGGTGACTGTCTCCTTTTCTCTTGCTGCTTTTAAGATTCTGTCCTTATCGTTAATAGTGGGTGATTTAATTATGATGTGTTCTTGGAGTGTTTCTCCTTGGATCCAATGTCTTTGGGACTCTCTGAGCTTCCTGGACTTGCACGTCTAGTTCCTTTGCCAGACTGGGGGATTTCTCCTTCATTATTTGTTCAAGTAAGTTTTCAATTTCTTGCTCTTCCTTTTCTCCTTCTGGTACCCCATGATCCAGATGTTGCAAAGTTTAAGGTTGGCCTGGAGGTTCCTAAGCCTCTCCTCATTTTTTTTGAATTCTTGTTTCTTCCTTCTTTTCTGGTTGAATGTTTATCTTTTCCTTCTGGTCCAGGCTGTTGATTGAGTCCTGGTTTCCTTCCTGTCACTGTTGGTTCCCTCTAAATTTTCCTTTCTTCCACTTTTCATAGCTTCACTTCCTCTATTTTGTGACCTTACTCAACCAGTTCTGTGAGTATCCTGATTATCGGTATTTTGAACTCTGCATCTGCTAGGTTGGCTAGCTCTTCGTCGCTTAGTTGTATTTTTTAAAATTATTTTATTGTTCAAGTGCAGTTGTCTGCATTCACCTCCCACCACTCCCCTCCCACCCCAGCCATCCCCACCTCCCTCCGCTGATTCCACCCTCCCTTGATTTTGTCCATGTGTCCTTTACAGTTGTTCCCGAAAACCCTTTTCCCCTTTCTTCCTATTATTCCCTCCAGGCTCCCCTCTGGTTACTGTCAGTTTGTTCTTAATTTCCATATCTCTGGTTGTATTTTGCTTGCTTGTTGGTTTTGTTGATTAGGTTCCACTTAAAGGTGAGATCATATGGTGTTTGTCTTTCACCACCTGGCATATTTCACTTAGCATTAAAATGAAAAGAGAACCAAACGTATGGGAAAACATATTTGCCGATGATACCTCGGACAAGGGTTTGATCTCCAAGATGGATGAAGAACTCACATGACTCCGCTCCAGGAAGACAAGCAACCCATTGAAAAAATGGGCAAAAGACCTGAACAGACACTTCTCCAAGGAGGACATACAGAGGGCCCAGAAACACATGAAAAGATGCTCCATATCACTAGCCATCAGAGAGATGCAAATTAAAACCACAATGAGGTACCACCTCACACCGGTCAGAATGGCCATCATAAACAAAGCAACAAACAGCAAGTGTTGGAGAGGATGCAGAGAAAAGGAACCCTAGTGCACTGTTGGTGGGATTGCAGACTGGTGCAGCCACTGTGGAAAACAGGATGGAATTTCCTCAGAAAACTAAAAATGGAACTGCCTTTTGACCCAGCAATCCCACTGCTAGGATTAGATCCTGACAACCCTGAAACACCAATCCAAAAGATCCTATGCACCCCAATGTTCATAGCAGCACAATATACAGTAGCCAAGTGTTGGAAGCAACCTAGGTGCCCATCAGTAAATGAATGGATCAAAGAACTCTGGTACATTTACACAATGGAATTCTAGGCAGCAGAGAGAAAGAAGGGGCTCCTACCCTTTGCAACAACATGGATGGAACTGGAGAGCTTAGTTGTATTCTTCTGGAGCTTTGATCTGTTCTTTCATTTGGGCCAATTTTTTTTTTTTTTTTTTTTTGTCTCAGTGCACCTGTCACATAGTAAGGGGGGCAGAGCCTTAGGTGTTCAGCAGGGTGGGGCAGCCCACTGTGCTGTGTTGTGACGTTGCAGGTCGGGGACGGGCCTGACAGGGAACAAGGCCGCTTGCTGAGTTCTCGCTGGTTTGAGTCACTTCCTCCACTTCCCACAAGCAAATTGGGCCCTTCTGGTGCTGACTCCTGGGTGAGTGGGTTTGTGTACGTTCTAGGACCCTGTGGGTCCTCTCCAACGAACTCTCTTGTAAGGCTGAGAGTTTCTCCCGCTGCCTCGATCCCCGCAGGCTTTCTGAGTCACAGGTTTTGAGGCTTTGTTGGTTTCCCTGTGCTGGAAGCCTGGGTTGCGCTGTCTGTCTCGCTCCCTAGTTGTTCCTCCCGGTTTGTCCACGTGCAAATGTGGGACCACCAGCTCTGCCAGCCACCGCCTTGCCCTGTCCTCCAGCCACCTGCCCGTCTCTGCCCCTCGTACTGGTCCGGATGGATGTTCCTTCTTTAACTCCTTGGTTGTCAGACTTCCAAGCAGCTCAATTTTTGCACGGGTCTGGTTGTTTGTTTGTTTTTAAATTTGTTGCTGTCCTTCTTTTGCTTGTGCGAGGAGGGACAGTGTATCCACCTACGCCTCCTTCTTGGCGGGAAGTCCCCCGGTAACATTTCCATCTAGCATTGGGATACTAAGTATCAACCCACTGAGCATTTCTTCAACGCATTAAACAACACTGTGTCGTCATCCTAGAATTCCTGCAAGTCAAGTTAGGAATTCCGGAATGAGAATAGCCTCTGTGGATTCCCCTCTGTAGTTCTGGGGTGCCTAGCAGATCCCGTGTGTTAGAAGGACACCAGGCCTGGCCACCTGTGTCACCCTCTGTCCTGTACACTTTGGATCTGCTATAAATGTTTCTCCTTCTCCTGGTAGGACAGAGATTCTTTTGGAAAACCAATTCCCAGGTCTCTAACTATTTTTGGAATCTTTCATCTTCCCTGGAAAAGGGTATATACATCACGTTCCAGAGACAACTCTCCTCCGACCGGGGTGGATGCCAGAGGTTCTGAGCTCCTGTTCCGTTTGCAAATAGGATGTTTCCCAAAACACTCAACACAGACTCAGAGCTGACAGGCATGGCTGTTTTGTGCAGCTGGGTTGAACATGTTTACTCATGCAATTATCAGCTTTGAGGGCCTCGGAACCAGGTGCCTAAAAGCCATCTCAGTTAACTCAGTGCAGCTAGAAAAAGTCGTCTAGCAGTGCAAACTGACCTAAGGATGCATTTGTGAAAAACGGCAAAGTAGCTCTGCCTGGAGCAGCTCCGTGGTTTGAGTGCCGGCCTGCAAACCGGTTCGATTCCCAGTCAGGGCCCAGGCCTGGGTTGTGGGCCTGGTCCCCAGTAGGGGGCCCACGAGAGGCAACCACACGTGGACGTTTCTCTCCCTCTCTTTCTCCTTCCCTTCCCCTCTCTCTAAAAATAAATAAATAACATCTTTAAAAAATGGGAAATTATCTGAAAATGTTAGTACGAGAGACATACTCTAGAAGAGAGTGCTTGTTCGTTGTGACTTAATTGTGGCTTCTGGTTGTGTTCTCTGCTGGATTCCCTGTAATCTAGGAGAGATTTTATTTCCCATGGTCTTCAGTTGCTCAGAGTCAGCTTTTTCTGAATGTTTTTGGGGAGTGTGTTTCAGCAGTTACATTCTTCAGTAAGCAGGATTTCCATAGTTCTTCTTTTTTTTTTTTTTTTAAACTCCATAATCTTGTTAACCCATCTTTGGACTAACACCTTTATTCTTTTTCTGGTCTTCCTACCACCCCCGTGACACAGGGTCCTGTCCATCCTCCTCTCTCCCAACGTGTCGTAAGCTCTGAAATCCGATGTTTTACACATTGAAATCAGACCCTAAAATGAGACGATGCCTCAAGTTCTCCGAATCTGAATTCCACGGTCCTTTTACCAGCCTTCGCCTGTGACCAGTCAGCCAGAGAATCACAGACCTGTGGGGGTCCCAGTTAAGAAATTCAACAAGAACTGATTTTTTTTTTTCCTACCCGTTACGGGACTTGAACATTAAAAAGAAACTATGGTGGTTCTCAATTTCCTCATCTACATGACTTCATCTCCAAAGCTCCTTTCAACCGAACCAACACAGGACAGAGATTGTCTTCCCTGATGGTAGAATATCAAGATTCTACGTGGATTCCTTTTCTTTCACTTCTATTTTGCTCCCCCTGCAAACACTTTCGGAAACTTCTCCCGTTTAAATCATTCGTAGGTGCAAAATTCACGGCAAAAGGCACGTGGAGAGCTCTCTCTTTGGGACGTTGTTGACATTGTTGCATTTTATCAAAGTCAGCCGTACCCACGTACAACCGACACCGAGTCACTGACATTCCACTTTAACTGCCCTGGGATTTATTTAACTGTTTCTCTTATAACCTCGGTTCTCTCTGCGCCTGTACTTTTTAACTTGGCATGTGTCACCGACTGGAGTAATCTCAATAAATGATCAACAAATCCTACCCTATCCTGTCCTGTGCTGTTCCCATCCATTCCATCTTCTCCTACGCGATCCTATAAGGATTCCCTTGGCCGGGGGGCCTCTTGCGGGTCTCCGCGTCCCAGCCGAAGTGAGCGCCACCGCCTCAGCTAACACTTATCCTGCAGCCGAATCAACGGCGTACGTATGTGGGTCCCCATCGGTTTCACCGCAGCCGTTCACCCTCAGCAAGTGCGCTCAGGGGCCGGAACAAAAAGAACCCCCTCAACTAGCCTCTTCGACACCAGCTGGAAAGGTGGCAAAGCTCGGGAAGGGCTTCAGCACTTGTTGTTTGTGGATTTGTGGATGGCGGCCACTCTGGCAGGTGTGGGATATCTCTTCATGGTTTTCATTTGCAGTTCTCTGATGACTAGTGATGCTGAGCACATCTTATATGTCTAACAGATTCAGGAAGATATCTCTCTCTTCATTGCAAGAACTATGTGCAATAGGAAAGATAGGGAAGCAAAGTGAGTATCCATTAATAGATCATCAGACAAGGAAGGATTCCAAGAAACACACACACACAATGGAATATTACTTGGCCATAAAAAATACAATCCTAGAGAGTAGTCTGCCTAGTAAGATAAGGCAGCCAGAGAAAGACAAATACCACATGATTTTACCTATAGGTAGGGCCTAATCAGCAATATTTACAAAAGAATCAGATGCATAGACACAGACAACAAACTCGCGGTTGTCAGAGGGGAGGGAAGTGGGGGGCTGGGTGGAAAAAGTGGAGGCATTGAGAAGGAAAGAGGGGCCGTTACGGAATAATCACAGGGACGTAAAGTCCAGCACAGGGACTATTATCAATAATACTGTAGTAACCGTGCCAGGTGAAGGCAGGGACCCAAAATAACAGCGTGTTTTCGTAAGTTATATGAATAAACGTCCTACTCATATATTCGTTATAACTTATATAACTTTCGCATATATGAATGGGATGCTTCGTAAGGTTTACAAATGTGTAATCACTATGCTGTGTAGCTGAAGCTAATTTTGAATGTTTGAATTACCGGGACAAAAAAGGAATGATTTAAAAAATGAGAGAATGAAATAAAACGGTTAGGGTTAACATCTGCATATTTTCTTAAATTTTTTTTATGTTCCAGCGACAGTTTGCATGCCATATTACTGTGCATTAGTTTCGAGCGGGAAGGATGGTAGTTGCAGTCAACACAGCCTCCGAAATTTCAAGCACTGTCCTGGCTCCATGCCGCGTGGGTGCTTTAGGCAGAAAATAAATGTCACCTCCTCAATTAGTCTGAGCGGAAGGGTACACCGCGTTCTCCAACTCCCGACCCACATCAATCTGCAGCTTTATGGCTTAAAAAATACATTGCACACGTACATTGTGAAGCCGTGTCCCCGCGAAGCTGCCTCACGGACCACATGGCTCAGGCGGGGAACGTACAAGGAGCTGGAATAAATCCAGAAGCAATTCCGTGCGTAAAACTCTCACAGAAGCTGGAGTTCAGGGCTTCCTAACAGTCCATTAATATTTGCTGCGGCCGCCCTGAGGCCGACACATGAAGGAGCCTAATAAATATGACCCGCGGATTGTAAAAACACTGAGAAATGTGCGCCCGTAAAGCGACTTGGAACGTTAAGCTATCTGCATGGGTAGTGGGAAATTTACTCACACAACAATGTAAATATTTATCTTCGTGGGACGCAGCATTTGCTGTGTAAATGCGTGTCTGGAAGAAAAGGGGAGGAAAGAGCTATTTTACGGAGGGATGATAAATAAGGCGTTCATTGTGTGCTTTCTGCGTTGGGGCCTGATTTCATGGCTTTTCTTTCCATCCCCCCAGAAGCCTGCTAACAAGCACCAAACTGGCTTCACTGCAAATGAGATGAGGCTTCACTATCTTCATTCACTTCGCGCCCTAACTTCCTATTTTCCAAAGCCATCGTGTGTGGGCACTTTTTAGGGTACAAGTTTGTCAACGGTAGAAAGAGGGAACCATTTATGAAAATGGGGGATGACCTTCCGCCTTCTAAACAGGGTGGTTGCTCCTTATTTTTCCATCTGTCCCTGAAATTGTACCTTCCTACCCTCGACGACCACGCCAGCTTACTTTAGAATTCCCCGCCAGCGGCCTTGTAAAACAGATGGGAGAACGTACGTCTGCTTTGGAGTATCAGCAAGACCTGTGAGTCATCCAGGTGGAAACTTCATTCCAAGTCCTCCAGCAAAAACTAAACCGGAGAAACAGGCGTAGAGTATACGGGTGCGTCCTGGACCGCCTCCCAACGAATATTTAGATCCTCGCGATTTTGTTTTTAAAGAAGGAAGGAGAATTATGCACATCACTGGGGGAATAAAGCCTGTTGATCAAAACGTGAAGTCCTGTGGGAATAGGAGTGTAGAGATGGACAGGAAGTTTGGGAACACTAAGAAAAAGGATTCTTTAGCCCCTTGGGGACACAGGAAGTGCACACACTGTCCCCCGACACACACGCATGCCATGGTATGTGAGCCCGTGTTAACTCGTTCTGGCCCATGGAATTTGGGCAGAAGGCATGTCACATTGCCAAGTGTATCTCTCTGAGCCAAGGGCACCCCAAGTGTGGACTCTGGGAGGAGTCTCTTCGACACACACAAAAAAGAGAGTATATGTTAGTAGGGAATTCAAACATAATGTTAAAACCAACCAAAAGTGCCACGTCTGGGTAGCTCAGTTGGTTAGTGCACCATCTGATACGCCAAGGTTCAGGGTTTGAACCCCGGTCAGGGCACGTACAAGGAGCAACCAACAAGTGCCTTGATAAGTAGAACAACAAATGGGTATCTCGTCCTCTCTTTCTCTAAAAATCCATAAATAAAAAAATTAAAACCAATGAAAAGTGCGATTGGTTTAACTACCGCCAATGTACTAGAGATTCTTAAGGATATAAGTGATAACATACTCCTTCCTCCCTGGGGGAAAAATATGTTGTTTTACATTCTAAAAAATGTTTCCACTGTTCGCATTGTATTTTAATAACGTACTACACCTGAGAGTTTCTGGTTACTGTGTTTGTATTAATTGCCTTTTAACGAGTGGCGTATTCCACGTAACAGGTAGTTCAGAGCGTGTATAATCAGCCAGGGAGACCCATGGATTTTTCTTTAACAGAGTGTGAAAACTTCATTGACACAGTCCCCCACCCCCATTCCTGGTGGATTCACCATCTGTAAAGTTTTGTACCAGAGAACAGTATCCCTGATCATCTAAACACTCCTTTCTCTTCCAAATACATATTTCTGTGAAGCTGATTTTTCATATTCTTCAACCAAAAGAGCATATTGACAACAGACCAATGCCAAAACTCAGCTTTCTTTAGGGCTGCCAGGCATTGCAAAAAAATGTCAAACAATGCTACTGTGCTTGCTACTTTTTTGGAAAAATATTGATTTTTTTTTTTAAGTATTAACCATACTTAAGTAGCAACCATAATGGATTTTATTGCTTTAAAATACATCAGTCCATGTGTTTATAATTTCTTAGTTTAGACTTCTGAGTTCATAAAAATGGACAGATGCAATACCCACAGAGAAAAACTCTTTGGTGTGCTGGGTAATTTTTCATGATACGAAGGGCTCCTTGAGCCAAGAAGTTTGAGAATCACAGCTTCAACACAGGCAAGCAAAGAGGTGGCAGAGTTGTTCTAAATATGGGGTAGAGCGCAGAAAAAAAGCCTGACACGCATGGGCATGCACATGAACATATATGAACATGAACTGGTGTGTACGTGTAGATGTAGTTTACATCTGGTATATAGATGGGTTAGTGGTAGCCGGTGTTTGAACTTGTGGGTGTGGTTGGTGATGGTAGAGACAAGATAAGCAGTTACAACCAAGCGGAGCTTAAGAGGAAGACTTAGGGCCTAAAAACCTCCCACTGGTCTCCTCCAGGAGACTGGAGAGGTCCTACTTCTTCAGCTGAGTGGCGGGCACATGACTGTGGGCATCAGTGGTCTAAATTTTCTAGGAGGCGTATTTAAAATCCAGCTGAGACATTGAACAGCCAAGATGGTTTTGCCGGAGGGAAGCTGGGGGCTGGGACCCAGGGGTGGGCAGGGCTGGCCCACCCCCCGAGGCCTCTCTCCTGGGCGTGTGGACGGCCGCCTTCCCCCTGTGTCCTCACACGGGTGTCCCTCTGGGCGTGTCTGTGTCCCCATCTCCTCTTCTTACAAGGACCCCAGTCCTGTGGGGTCAGGGCCACCCCAGGGACCTCAGTTTAGCTTCATCACTTCTATCAGGATCTATCTCCAAATGCAGCCCCCTTCTGAGGTTCTGGGGGTCAGGACATCAACATATGAACTGGGGCGGGTGGGGGGAAGGTGGAGACACAATTGAAGAAGAATCCATTGCTTCTGTGGGATCAGTAAGAAGGGGATTGGAAACACCCACGACATTTAGGGGCACTGGGGAGGGAGAAATACTCACAGACTCCGTTATGGTGGGGAATGACATTTCCTTCCAGCCAAGAGAAGGGTTTGTGGAACAGGACGAAAACTTCCGCTGCTCCAAATGGTGGAGCTTTATTTTCACAGAGGACGGAATTCTCACACCTCATGGCGCATCGACAAGTGACAGGGCACCTCCTCAGACTCTTCCTACTTTTTTAATCATTTTTTAAAATTTTCAACGATAGTCGACATACAATATCGTATTCCTTTGAGGCCCTTCCTAGTTCTTAGACTATTACCAACTGCATTTCCGGCGCTGTGCTTTGCATCCTTGTGAATGTTCTATCGGTACCAACGTGTACTTCCCAATCCCTTCAGCATGTCCACCCCACCCCCTAAGCCCCCTCTCATCTGGCAGCCGTCAGTTTGTTCTCCATATCCACAAGGCTCTGCATCGTTTGCTCGTGTATTTTGTTGATTCCATTCCGTTGCTGATAGACGTGCGTTGACTGCCGTTTTAGTGTTCCTATTTTTGATCCTTGCTCCTTGTTCTCCTCGTTCTTGTTGTTGTTCTCCTTCTCCTCCTCCTTCAAGAAGGCCCTTTAACACTTCATGGCAGACTGGTTTGGTGGTGATGAACTGCTCTACGTTTCTTTCTTTTTGTTCACAGAAGCTCTTTGTATGTCCTTCCATTCTAATCGCTGGTTCTGCTGGGTAGTCTTTGGGTGTTGGTCCTTGCTTTTCATCACTTTGAATAGTTACTTATTAAGAGTTCATTGTGTTTGGACCTTAAGTGCCTTAGCAGACAGGCTACGGGGGAGTCTCTGGCCATGAGCACCTTGAACAAAAAAACCAGCTCAAGGTAGAACTCACAGACACACCAACCCAATAAATATCTCTGGATCCCACGTAGGAGCAAAACCTGAGCGAAGATATGGACTTTGCATGTTGCCAGGACCAATGTTCTGTCGTGTGTATGTAAGCCTCTCTTTCAGAATAAAATATGGTGTCGGATCAATCTATCTAGAGGAAAAGCTCTTTTCATTATTTCTTTCTACATTTTGTTCCTCAGGGTTTCATCTCTTTCCTTTTTTTTTTTTTTTTTTTTTGCCCATTTATAAAAATTATCTGGTGTTGAAAAAGAATAAATAAAGTGTGTAGGGTCACCCCATCAATGTTTTGGTTCTATGACAATTTAACTTTGGAGCAAAACCAATATTAATAAAAGATCTTCAAAGGGAAAAAAGAAATGGGTTGCGGCCAGTTCCCCAAGAAGGGCTGGCTGCCAAGGTCCCCAGCTACATCTGAGATCAGAGTACCCCTCCCGACTGTCAGTCTGGAGAACATACCTGGAGTCTCCCCCTTCGGATGCCCACCGGAAGACCTCAACTTGCGTTGCTGCTAGAAAACATGTGGCAATGTAGGAGAAAGTTTAATTTGCTGATGATTGCATATGGGCCGAGTGCACGGATGATTTATTTCTTATGTTTGGCTACACATTTGGGAGCTTCAAGGACTTGTTTACATACTTTCAAGCTTGTGTGATAGTGAATGATTAGGAGGCTCCAGATGAACTCTCAGCCTGCTTTTTTGTTTTTCTTCTTCTTCTTCTTCTTTTGCTTATTATTACAACAGAGACCAAATGAAAGCCTCAAAGGAATGTCAAGGGGACATTCAGAGAAAATAACCCCAGACTTTTTTTACTAATGAGAACTCTGAAGCACCTGAGATTTTGGGGTGCTCCTTGGTTTTTATGAGACCTACCCAAAGTCCCTGGCGCAACATGTGTCCGAAAGATTGAAATCCCAGACACTCTGCTGTCTCCCTAACAGAATCTATCAACAAAGATGGGTGTATTTGTTGCCCGTGCCTGCCACAATGATACTGCATAAGCCAGGTTGTTGAAAACAATCAAAATGTGTTCTCTGACCGCTCGGGAGACCAGAAGTCCAAGAGCAAGGTTTTGGTAGACTTGGTTCCTTCGGAAGGCTCTCGGGCACGATCTGCTCCACGCTATCCTCCTTGCTCCAGGTGGTTTCCAGAAATCCCTGGCCTTCCCTGGTTTGTAGCTGTGTCAGGTCAGTCTCTGCCTCTATAGTCGTGTGACCATCAAAGCTCGTCCGCAGGCATTCCTGCCAGTGACTCATGCATCCCCTGGTTGCATTCAGTAGGAGTTCCGGGAGATTTCCTAGAGAGTGGTGTGGTGGCCAGGGTGGGAGAGGGTGACTGAGGCTGACCCAGGATACCTAGGAAGCATTCAGCCCTTTCAAGAGCTGGATCTCATGGCATACCACCAAGGAAAGAAGGAGTCAAGAAAAGGTAAATGAGAAAACAGATTGGAGAGACGAGAGGGTGCGAAAAATCCATGGGTGGGTGGTGCACAGATGCTGAATTCTGTCCTCAATGTGGCGGAAAATCATGGGAGAGTTTTCAGCAAGAATCTGGAGTGGTTCGGTTTACAGTTTTACGAAGTGTATTGGAGTGGCATTGGTTAATCAGATTCTGTAGGTTTGAAGTGTGCATTTCTATACATGACATTTGGATATTGCACTGTGTGCCCCCCACCCCAAGTCAAATCCTCTTCCGTGACCATATATTTGACCCCTTTACCTTTGGCTACACCCTCAATTAATAAGGGATCACCAAGGTCCAAAATACAATGTCGATATACAAAAGTAAATTTCAACGAATGACCGGAATTGGAGATTTGAAAAGTATCACTTATGGTCTCCCCCCAAAAGAGAAGTAATATAGCATAACTCTAAATAAAATGTGTAGGATTCGTATGCAAAACATTCATGAAAGAAATGCAAGAAGATATCAAAACATGGAAAGACGCACCACACTACTTCTTCCCCCATCACCGTGTATCCCCCCTTTACCCTCTCCCACCTCCTGCAAACCACACTGTTGGCTGTGTCCAGGAGTTCTTTCTCCATTTTTTTTCTTTTCTCCTCATACTCACCCCTGACGTTGCCTATAAATGGATGTCACTCGTTGAGCTTTTGCACGTTATTTCATTGCATGATTGTGTCCCACCTGCTATGCCCAGTTCTGTCCATCAACCCCTGGACTGTGGGCAGGGTTTCCCTTCACAGATGTGAAGGCAGACGGAGGACATGCTTGTACACGGATTTGTAGGCAGGAGTTTGTCCAGAGCTTACACCAACAGGGGGAATTGTTACATCATGTTCAGCCTCGCAAGAGGGTGCCAAGTGGAATTCCAAAGTGATTTTCCTGATTTACAGTCTGGACGGTGATGGATGAGCGTGCTCGTTGCTCAACCGAGGCATTGACGGATCGTTTTCTCCGTGGACAGAGATGACTAACTGATACCAAACCAATTTTTCCCTCTGCAGCTGGTCTTACCACCTGATGTATCATCCATGGAGCTGAGTTCTAGCCAAAGGAATGTGAGTGCAGGGGTGTGCCCCTCGCAAAGCTCCCACAGGGAAGCATCTGTGCATTACTCTTTTCCACAGAATGCAATTGGAACGACAGCACCGACGACACCAACGGTGAAAACCGAACAGGTAAAAACAGGGCTACTTGGGGAGGCAGGTGTTAAGCCTGCCCGACCGCCCATTTGGCAAGGAACCGGGGCCACTCACTCACCATGTGGGAGAAACCTACTCAGCCAGCAACACCTGGAGTGGACGTGTCATAAATAATGAATAAATAAACAGCGATTGCGTTCGGCCCACCAAGTTCCTCGGTGTTTCCGTCCCAGAAATTATCACTGGTGTAGCCAAGAGCTCCAGGCTCCATCCCTGGATCCATTTGCCTCATCCGACAGCACCGCGTGATGGGCTCACAAGCTGAGTTTCTCATCTTTGCACGCAGTGGGTCGCTGTTTCAGCTGCTGACTCACCCGTCCTGGTGCTTCTGTGAGAAGCCTGATAGTTCTTGATTGTTGGCTCATCTCGAAGCCGTGAAATAACTGAGAGGCAACGACTATGCCAGTTGGTACAGAGATACAGGTGGGTTCTGAGGACACTCACCTGGTGCGGGAAGCCTAGAGCACCAGAGGTCAACCTTGCAGAAGATAATTCCAGTTTTGGGGGGGTCCCCCTCTGTACAGGTGGTCCACTCACATGGACGCTTCCTGAGACTTTTCCCAGGCTGTAGAGGTTGGTGCTGCCATTGGCAGGCTGTATGGTCAGGTTACCGTGAAGGTGTTAGGGTAGTCTGACCGTGCTCTGCTCAAGACGGAGGGAGGAAGACAGGGCGTTTCATGCAAAGAGCAAAGGAAGGGAGAGGAATCGAGTTCAGATTGAAAACACCCGACTCTGTTGTGTTCTGACATGCACCTGAAAAAAATTCTAGGAGCATCTTCTGTCCAGGACTGATGTTACAGAGCTACTTTGGGTCGAGTCTCCGCCTCTTGATCAAGGAGCCCTGCCCAGGATGGGGGTAGTGCCAAACTTGCAAAACATTCCATTGGGTGGGCCCTTACTCCTCCCAAATGCAGGAAGAGGCTGGACGTTAAGGAACGGCTGTGAAGTGAGGTGAGGGTTGGGGGCGGCATGCATGCATAAAAATATGCATTTCTACCTACTGGTCATATTTGGAGACTGTGAGTGTTGAGGAGTAAGAGTAGAAGAGGGGAAGGGTTGTTGTTTGGTGATGACAGAGGGGTTGGAGAGTTTGGGGAAAGAAAAATGCCCAGGTGGATGCAGAAACGTTTATGGGTGTTATCGTACATCACCATGCAGCTACCTGTCTCTTCGGCTCTACCTGTGAAAGTCAACTGGAACTGTCATTTCAAAAGTGCATGGGAAAGGACCCACGAATACACATTGTCAAATGGAAGAAGCCAGTCAGAAAAGGTGCCGACTGCCTGGTTTTAATTGTAGGCACTATCGAACAGGCAAAACGAAGGAGAGAAGCTCAAGATCACGGGTTGCTTGCGGCTGTGGGGAGGAAGGGATGGACAGGCAGGGTCCAGAGCATATTTGGGGCAATAACACGACTTTCCATGATATCATATAATGGTAGATATGTGTTATTTTGCCTTTTCCCCAAACTACAGAATGTATAACACTAAGAATAAACTCAATGGAAAGTATAGAGTTAGGGTGATCGTACATCAATGCAGATTCATCCAGTTTAATATATTAGTTGTGCAACTTTCTTTTATTTCAATTTTTCGTTTATTGATCTTTAGACGGGGGGGGGGAGAGAGAGAAAGAGACTTGTTGTTCCCCTTACTGATGCATTTATTGGATGATTCTTGTATGTGCCCTGACCGGGGCTTGGACCCACAACCTTGGCATATGAGGATGACTTTGTAACCAACCGAGCTACCTGGCCAAATGCATCTTTCTTTGATGGGTTGGAATTGATAAGGGGGGAGGCTGCACGCACATGAGATCTGGAAGTACATGGGAAATCTCTTGTACTTACCACTCGGTTTTACTATGAACATAAACTGCTCTAAACAAACAAACAAACAAAAAAACAGCATCTATTTTTTAAAAGGTACCCAGACAAGAAATTTTGTCCCCAAATTTACTCTAAACAGAAAATAAGAGTGTGTAATGGTTAAGGTGGCAGAGTTTATTTCTATTTTCCAAATTGCAAACCACAAAGTCCATATTCACAGATAAGCAAAGGTGTTTTGCAAAGACGTCATCTCTTCAGGTGTCTGGGATGATTCAAGGTGCAGCAGGGAAGCAGCAAAAGGCAGCTGCGTAGAGAAGCCAGATCCCTGAGGTCATCCCGTGAGATCATCGAACGCCAGGACCCCTGGCACTTCCTGCAGCAGCAGCAGCACCTTCGGACTGGGCGTCAGGGTTGTGATGAGCACGTAAAACCCGGAACACAGATGCACAAACCTGTGGAAAGAAGCCCCAAGCCTCAGAGACACCACGAGCCTAAAGGCAAGAGTGTAGGGTGGAACTCGTTCCCGAGCGGCGACCTTGCTCCCCTCTCTGAATGACGTTTGTGCGGGAGTGAGCCCCATGAGCACACCCAGGATACTCGTGACGCGTGTGGCTCTCCTGCTGAATAACGTGGCGATGAAATGAAAATGCACGTGGCCATCGCTGGGGAATGTGGGCCGCCCGGGGCCGTGCAGTGGGGAGCTGGACCACAACGGCCCACAGTCCCGGTCCATCGTCCTCAAAACGGCCTTAGGTGCAGGCATGACTCCGGGAAATTCTACCAACATGGGAAACCATTGCCGGCGTTGAAGGACATTTGGGCCTGCCCCAAATGTCCAGAGTGACGTTGCACCTCGCAAAAAGTCCCTCGTCTTTGGTCCTGTGCACCATTATCGGACCGATAACAGGATAGGATTTGCACACATTCATCCTCTAAACCCAAAGTATCCATACCCCTTCTGGGCCATTGCAACCCAGGGACGTTTTCTAAGTGTGGCAGTTTGGGGCAGGGCCAAATTTCCACGACTGTTTGGTGCGGACTCGAAGTTTCCACTGGCATTTCGAACAGGACTCGCCGTGTGCTGGTCCTTGCCTGGTGAGGAGAGGCAGAAGCTTCCTGGCTCCCTGCAAAGCCCTGTGAACGCAAAGCCAACTCACGAGGGAAATACAACTTAAAATAACGCATCCATACATTTCTGGTGGCACGTACGGTCTCGCTTCAGGAACCTCATGATGTTGCGGCCCATCCAAGACCTGATGTCATAGCCTGAAAATCCCACTCAGCGTCTGAGGCTGAGCCTTCGTCGTGGAAGCCGCCGATCTTGACCTCCCAGTTATCAGACCACAGGTATTTGGGGTATTTTGCAAGAAGGCCCCGCCGAGAATCCCAGGCACACTTGGAGCGGGGTGTATTCAGATGCAGTCAATCACAGATCTGTCTAGACAGGACCCCCTCGGGTTTCGCAGGGCGGGTGCGGGGCAGAGATGGCTGAAGCCATTCAGTCCTTGCACGGAGATCACGGGAATGAGCTTTTCCCTGGAACCAGGTGGGTGTCAGGTGGTGTGGCGTGGGATCGTTTTGTTGGCGTAGCTTGGGGTGTGCATGAGTCAGGATTCTTCAGACAAACACAACCAACAGGAGACAGAGGTAGAGACCGAGACACACATAGAGATGCAACTATCGATTTCTCTGTGTGTCTCTTTCTGACTCTATCAGTATCTAACCATTATTTATCTATCTACCAGCTCTACATGTATCTGTCTGCATATTTATTTGTCTCTATCATCTGTCATCTGTCTATCCATTGATCGATCGATCTTGTATAGATCTGTCATCTGTCTGTTCACCCATCATCCATCTATCTATCTATCTATCTATCTATCTATCTATCATCTATATACCTATCTTTACCTATCTATGCAGAAATACAAAAGGAGGAAGAACTTGACCTACTGGAACCCACTGGCTTACGTGATTTGGGAGCCGGCATGTCCAACATCCGCAGCCTGGAAACTCAGGTCAGAGTTTACGTTGCAACGTTGGGTCCAAGCTCAGCAGGACGGCAGGTCACAAACCCAGGCTGGGCTTGCCTGCAGGTCCCCTTTGCAACTGGCCGAGGCCCAGCCCCATGCTGGAAGGTCGTGAGCTGTGCCTGAAGCCTCCCGATTTCAACGGCCCTCGCGCCCGAAACACTTGCCTTCACGGCCGTGTCTAAACTTCGGTTTGCCCGAACGGGGCGGCACAGCCTGGCCAGGCTGACCCGCGAAACCACCCCATTGCAGGTTGCCCTTGATCCAAGCCGTTGCATCGGGCGCATCTGCAGGTCTGACCCAACGGAAGGTGGTGAGTTCGGCTCGGTGACACATCCTCCCCATTGAGCAGAGCTGCGGATGCATGAAAGAGATTCACCGCCGGGACCTGCGGAGAACCGAGCGACATCTGTTTTCTCCATCTGCCCCTTAATTTGTCCGCCAGGCCCCGTAGCTGACAGTGCTAGCTGCGGAATTGGACTCCACGGGCCAAGCGCCTGGTGCTTCTTTTGAAACGCCACTGCCCTTGAAAGGCCTCTAAAATCCTTGTCACCTCCCTACCTCTGCGCCTCCTCATCTGGAAACCGGGGACTCTAACGGCCCCCACCCCCGGGAGCCGTTCGAGTTCCAAACATCTTCCTTTTCCATCACGCCTGGCAGATCGGGGGCGCCCACTGAATATTCAGGTTCCAGACGTGTTTGCCGCTTACGACGGAGAGCCGAGGCGAGTCCCGTTGTGTGGGGAGGAGAGGAAGCGTGACTCACTGTTCATTTCCATGCCACGTGGACAAGACATGGGGACATTGGGGCCATTTAAGGAGACAGAGGCATGGGAACCCGCACCGTGGGAGGGAATGAACTGGCCCCTTGGAGAGGAGGAAGAGGAGGTTGCAAGGTTCACAGACAGGAATGACTGTACCAGGGTCCAGGGGGTCAAGAGAAACTCCCAAACCTATCGGGGCACCTGTGTGACAGCACTTCCTTATTAACAGTCCCCACTGTCTCCCCATGGGCTGTGTGATGCCAAGCCTGGACCCTGAACCCTGCCCCAGCATCCCCAGGAGAACTAGAGGCCCACCCCATGGTGGGACCTGAAGGTGGGTTACTTACTCTCCAGGGAGACCTCTTGCCTGGGTCTCACCTGATGATAATGCATCTACCTGGAAGAATCTGGCTCAGGGGATCATCCCGGGTGCCAAGTATTGTAGAAGACAAAGCGTGAACTCCCCGTTCTCTCTAGTCTGGGATGCAGAAGGGAAGGCACCTGAATCTTGCAGGTGGGTGCTGCCGGGACTTCGAGACTTCCACATCATGGCACCTAGCTCCCCGTGACAAATGTCTTCCCATCTCTCTTATACAGGTTCCCTTTCTCTGAAGAGTCAGGGTGGAGATGGATCATCTAGCCGGGGAGTCAACCGATGATCTCCCATGCACCAAATCTTGCCGAGGCACACGACCTAAGAATCACATGAGCAGTTTGGAAGTGGTCGGGGGCAAAAGTCAAAAGAGCAACCCTCCGTGACATCAGAAAATGGTGTGAGAGCCGAATGTCGGTGCCCACAAATAGTTTTATTGGCATTTGCCACACACCCCCTCACTTAGTCATGGCCTGTGTCTGCGTATCCACAAGGCAGGGTTGAGTGGCTGGCATAGAGATTGTATGTGTGTGTGTCCAAAAGAAGCCGAAAATATTTCCTCTCTGGTCCCGTACAGGCAAGGGTTGCCAAGCCAGGCACTAGGGCTTTTGAGGGCCAGTCAGCAGAGAGCTGAAAAATCTCCCATGGATTTATATGTACAGCCACTGCCACGCAGCTGGACTTCTCAGGGACAGTCACCGACAAGCAGATGTTCATCCGTTTGCATTGTTATTGCCATTTATACACTTCAGTGCCATATACCAAATTCCTGATTTAAAAAAAAAAAATTTCTCTGTTTTCCAGAATGTGTGATTTTTAAAAAACTGATGATTCTCTAGCTCCTCGTAAATAGTAATAACACATCCAAAAGGACCAACAGCTCCCAAGACAGGGGCCTCTCCCTTCGCCCTTTGGTCTGGCTTTTTCAGAGAGCAGGGAAGTGTTCTCCGGGTGTGCTCATGGAAGAAGAGATCCTTAGGTTCCTGAGAAACGAGTTCTAGCCGTGCACGCAGCGGAAAGTACGGAGCCCCGACACATGTGGAAAAGTGCTCTCTGAGCTGACCTCACCCTCCTTCGCTGTCTTTGGCACAGGCTGCACGGAGGTGCTGGGTTTGCTCGGAGATGTGCCAAGTGGATGAAAAAAATGCTGGACTTGCGACGGTACTGCTGAACGGTGACCTAAATAGAGAGATTGGGTATGAGTTTCCAGTCTCTCTGGTGACTCACCTCCACCTGTCAGTGTTCAGAGGCTTCCAGGTCTGAGGCCGAGTCCTGGGGAGTGTTGTTGGGTGGGCAGGAGTCTGCAAGGGGTTACCCGTTTAGGTCCTGCTGGGTGGGATGTTCTGCCTTCCCTACCTGGAGTTGGATGGATGTTCAGACAAGAAGGACCCCTGGCAACGGAAGCCGGCAAGGACACTTTCTCCCAATTAGGCGACCTTCCCAGGTGGTAGAGATGAAGACCTGGTATCTCTGGGGGCATTTCCTAAGGCTGTGGCAAGACCCCGTTGTCCCAGCGTTGAAGGGTTCTATTTTAAAATTATCAGGTTGGCCAACAAGTCCGTAGGGTTTTCTCCATAAAATAAAAGACACAGTTTTCATTTTCGCCAATAATTTTACTGAGTTGGATATTTTGTGAGATGTATCACTTATGTGAGAAAACATTGATTGCTCTTAATTAATGTCTCAGTTTGATTGCTATCAACTTCAGCTGGTCCGCCCGACCGTGGGGCATCGCCCAGCGAGAAATCTCCAGCACGAAACTTCGCAAACCACCTTTGACGTGTTCCATCCATCACAGCACCTTCTCCATGCACTACACAAAACTTTTTTCATCTTTCAGTTGATTTTTTACCTTTCTTGAAATAATAAAGCATAATATCACGAAAAGGTTGCGTGTTTTGTTCCGTCTTCAATGTTAAGATGGCTGCACAAAAATTCGCCGATTTTGGTAGGTTCTGTTTAGGCCAGCTGTGACCCTCAACCTAACAAAATCGTTGTGAATGAAGTTCAAAGACAACAACATGTTACTAGCACCATCGTACGGAAAGAACCAAACCAACATTTGACCTTCGCGGTAGGACGAGCCCCTCCACTCTCTGGAAAGGAGGAGGAGCCTGGGTACATCACCACCATCTGCTTCATGTCAGTTCTTTGAGGGAAAGGAAAAAGCTGAATTGGGATCTCGACGTGGGGCAGCGTTCCTCTTAGAGCTTTTAGAAATCTCAGCGTGTCCCCTGGGGCTCGCGGGGCCATCTGGAGCCAGACCCCAGCCAGCCTTCTTCCTGCTCACGTTGTCCATCCAAGAGCAAATAAAATCATCTTTTCCAGGAGCCAATTTGGCTGAATGACCCCCAGCCCCGGCCAGTCCTTCCTGTACCACTTCCGTTTTTGTTTTCTTTCATGGAAGACACCATGAGCCTTTCCCACGTATGAACGGGGGGGCTTTGGGGCCAGCACGAGACCTCAGACACGGGCTGCGACTGGGCAGTGTTTGAACGCTGAGCAAGGGGAGCTTAAGAGCAAACTCACGTCCAACCAGCACCAACCTGTGAGTGTGTTTACCAGTGTCGGGAAGGACGCATTGTCCACCAAACTTGCTTCTCCCAAACTAGTGAATGAATGCTCTTTCTAAATAAGAAAGATGAATAACACTAGAGAATTAAAAAAAAAAAAAAAACCTCCCGGGTATAAACATTTTTTTCTTAAGTTTTGCCATCTGGAGTTTACAGATTCTGTTAATTTACTTAAAGAAAAAACACAATAAACACATATTCAGCTTTTCCATATGAAATCAAGAGGACATTATTAATAACTATATTCTTCTCTTTCATCACTTGACCAAGTAGCTTATGTTATAATGCATGGCCCATTTACTACGCACATGATAGCACCCCTTTTGACTAACTTTCTGATATTTTTTATACATCCAGCTTGGTTTTCACAGGGACATTATTAGTTTTTTAATAACACAGCGCTGGGCTTACACCCTTAGGTCTCTCATAAACTCCTTTGGTGATGAGAAAGAAACTTTCCATTATTAATGCAAACCAGATGCTGCGGTTTTGATGACATCAGCCTGATTCCTGTAGAGGGATGGGATTTGGGGAGTTCTGTGCAGCTGAGAGAGAGAGAGAGAGACAGAGAGAGACGGAGACGGAGAGAGAGAGGTCTGCAGCTTACTCAGCACTATCACTCACAGCAGAAGGAACACGTGGAAGCAAAAAAAAAAAAAAAACACTGTGAGTAAGAATCCACACGAAGTGACACATGCTGACGGGTAACAAGACTGGAGACGGAATAGGCGGATGGGGCTCTGACCACGCAACATGAGCCGCAGGCCCCTGGCCAGCCACGTCCTTCGAAGACGTGCTGCTATGCCGTCTCCTTGGGGAAATGCGTCTTCAGAGTCAACGTCCGCACCCTTCCCTCCGCTTTCCGGCCTCCCCTTCAGTCGTTAGTCATGTCTGGACCAGCAGACATCCCCTGGGCAGCCGGACACCCCTGTCCACCCTCCCTTTTCTCAGGATGACACATCCCGTGGACATCCCCTTCCGCTCTTCCCTTTCTTCCCACCAACGTTGCATAGATACCAGATGTCAGGTGGAGCTGGACAGTTTTCAAAGGAAGGAGTAAGGTACCCGTTGTGTGATGTTCCTGTGTTCACGTGGAGGGTTCTCCTTGACCTTCCCATTCCTGGAAGTTATTGTCCATGCTCCCTTCTCTCTCTCTCTCTGCAGGTGATGTTTTCACACACGGACCGCACTCATGTGCTCCCCTCCCTCAGCTCCCGTCGCGTACTCCTCCCATCCAGTGTTTCGATGTTGCCCAGGAAACATGAGGAACTCTTTTCCAAGAGGTTCTTCTCGTCTTCTCTTCCCTCACCCCCATCTCTCCCCACAAATCTTTCCTCCCTGGTCTGCGCCATGTCACCGTCTTCTCTTCTTCCTACCTCCCCCGCTGCCCTTCATCAGTCAGGACTTCTTGATAATTTCTTCTGGTCTTCACTCCCAGGCTTATAAGAGTTTAGACTTGGCCAGTTTTCTCCTATCTAAGCAACCCACTGGGCTTGTGCCCTTTCAAATGTCTTCCACACACAAATGAGTTCCCTCACTTCTCTAGCCCTTTTCTTTTCAGATTGTCAGTGGTCTACTCAATCTCTCCACGGGGACGCTTCCATGTCACTTAAATTCACGAGGCCTAAAAACATATGTACAACCCTCCCACCTCAGTGACAAACATACTACTTCTGTGTGTCCTAGGAGGTCTGTCCAGAAAAAGCCCAACCATTCTTAGTGTAACGAGAATGGTTTGGGTGACATGGATGTGACCTGGCAGCCAAGGAGAGTGGACTGGAATGAGCATGTGTGAACAATGACGACTTCAGTGTACAAGTCAGTGGGGGGGGGGTGGATGCCACTGAGTGAGCACGTGTCCTGTGTGGCCGTCACATTCAAAATCACTCAGTGAGTACAACAACAGATCTGCATCGATTTTGCATGAGGCTTGAGAATTTCTCCACGAAACTATTCAGATGATTCCGAAGGCCGCAGCTATGGGCAACCGGTGATTGGCAGCTTCATCAGGACAATGTGCCTGCTCATGCATCACGTCTCCTGCAGAGTTTTCTGGTGCAACATTAAATCACCCAGGTTGTCAACCCCCCTACAGCCCAGATTTGGTGCCCTGTGATTTCTGGCTTTTCCTAAAACTAAAATCAGCCTTGGAAGGAAAGAGATTTCAGACCATTGATGAGATTCAGGAAAATACAAAGGGCAGCTGATGGTGACTGGGAGAACTGTGTGAGGTCCCAGGATGCTTTGAAGGGGACTGAGGCATCCTTGTCCTGGGCACAATGTTTCTTGTATCTTCTTCAGTAAATGTCTCTATTTTTCATATTATGTGGCTCTGGTACCTTCTGGACAGACCTCATATTTCACTGGGCTTTCCATTGGTTCAACACAATGAGTGACCATAGAAACGTTTCCCAGTTGCTTCCCCACTCAAAGTCACATCAGACCTGTCCCAAATTCCCACCAATTCGAACATTGTTTTCCAATCTGTTTCTTCGGAGTTGTACTGCTGTTTTCCGTAGTCAACTCCCCATCGTCTCCTGCTAAATGTGCTGGGCATTGGTAACTGCTCTCCAATCTGTTCTTCCCTTTGTCCTTCTTGTCACAGAACCTCTGAGTGTCGGTTGGGCGCAAGATTACCCTTTAAGGGCACATTTCCCAGCATCTCTTGCGGGGAGCAGTGGCATTTGACCAAGTTTCATCCATGAGTTCTGGGGATGA
>PVKU01009622.1:0-59901 GCA_004027475.1 Anoura caudifer
TTGGGGAAGTCCTTTCCATCCCCCTGGCTCAGAGCATGGCCACAGCTGTTTAACATATCTATGAAACCAGTTAAAGGTTATAGATATGTTAAATGACCATTCTGGGGGTTATCTGCAAAACCATTGCTATGCAAAACAACTCAATGGCCCTGCTCCATTTGTCCCTTCCCCCAACTCATACCTGTGGGGGAGGGGGTGAAGACGTCTTATATGTACCTCTAATATTTCCTGGACACCGTGAGTTCTGGGCCCCATTCCAACTCCCTTTTGGGGCCCCCCTCTTGGCTGCACCCTGTTACAATACCTTTGTTGATATGTTTGGAAGATGTGTCCATTTTTGACAGTGGGGTATTGAAATCCCCCACTATAATTGTGTTGCTGTCAATATCTTTCTTGAAGTCCTCTAAGATTTTCTTTATGTATTTGGGTGCTCCTATGTTGGGTGCATATATATTTACAATGTTTATGTCTTCTTGGTGGATTCTTCCCTTGAGTATTATTAAGTGTCCTTCAGTGTCTCTTTTTATAGCTTTTGTTTTGAAGTTTATTTTGTCTGGTATAAGTATTGCTACAGCAGCTTTTTTCCCCTGTCCATTTGGTTGGAATATTTTTTCCCAACTCTTCACTTTCATCTGTGTAGGTCTTTTGTTCTGAGATGGGTCTCTTGTAGGCAGCATATGGCATATATGCAGGTCATGTTTTCTTATCCATTGAGCTACTGTATGTCTTTTGTTTGGAGTATTTAATCCATTTACATTTAAGGTTATTACTGATAGGCACTTGTTCATTTTCTCCCCTTTGTACCTGTGTTCCTCTTTCTCTCACTGTTTTCCTTCCTTTTCTTAAAGCAGTTCCTTTAGCATATCATGACACTGGTTTGGTGGAGGTATGTCCTTTTAGCTTTCTTTTGTCTAGGAAACTCCTTATTTTGCCTTCCATTTTAATTGAGAGCTTTTCTGGGAATAGTAGTCTTGGTAGCAGGCCTTTGCTTTTCATTACTTGGAATATTTCTTGCCATTTCTTTCTGGCTTGTAATGTTTATGTTGAGAAATCAGCTTCTAGCTTTATGGAATTCCCTCATATATTACTTCCTGTTTCTCCCTTGTTGCCTTTAGGATTCTCTCTTTGTCTTTAAAACTTGGCATTTTAATTATGAGGTATCTTAGAGTAGGCTTCTTTGGGTTCATCCTGATTGGGACCCTCTGTGCTTCCTAAACTTGCATTGCTTTTCCCCTCTCCAGGTTAGGGAAATTTTCTGTCATCATTTTTTCAAACTGGTTTTCTATTGCTTGCTCTTTTTCTTTTCCTTCTGGTATTCCTATGATTTGAAAGTTTTTGTGTTTGTCTTGCAGTTCCCTTAAACTATTTTCATATATTTTTTAGACTTTTTTTCATGCAGCTGCTCTGCCTGGGTATTTCTTTCTATCTTGTTTTCCAGTTCACTAATTTGGTCCTCTGCTTCATCCAGCTTGCTGGTAATTCCTTCTAGTGTATTTTTATATTTCAGTTATTGTATCCTTCATTTCTTCCTGGTTCTTGTTTATAGTTTCTATTCCCTTTTTCATATTGTTGTAGTTTCCACTAATTTCCTTTAATTGTCAATGAGTTCCTTCAGCATCTTTAAAACCATTCTTTTGAATTCTATATCTGATCATTTGCTTGCCACCATTTCATTTAGGTCTTTTACTGAAGAATCTTCCATTCCTTTTGATTGTGGGTTATTTTGTGTCTCCCTATTTTAGGTGACTCTTTTTGTTTGTTTCTGCAACTCCAGATACTCTGCTTTGTCAGCTGTCTTCAGGGGTGGGACTTCTGTTTTAGGGGTTCTGTGGGACTCAGTGGTGTGGTCTCTTTGATTTCCTTGTGTGGATTTCTAGGGTTGCCCTTTCTTCCATTTGTGTTGCCTCTCTTGTTTTACTTGGGATTTACCTTTTGGTGGCTCCTTTGTTGGTGGGTTCTCCCCTCCAGTGGGTTTACTGGTATTTACAACTTCCAGCTTGGCCTGTATGCTATTGTACAGGTGTTGCTTAACAAAGCAGTATTACCAGACAACCAAACCTACACCAGCAAAAAGAATCCCCCTTTCACATCAGCAGTCTCAACCACAATTGAAATAAGATGAATAAAAGTGAAGAGAGATTGTGGATATTATGAGATATGATCAAGGGAATATGAGATGACTAAAAGAAAGGAAAATGTTGTTGAGTGTTAAGAGGGAGGGGAATTGATGAGAGTTGGGAGAGAACTGAGGTGAAGAAAGGGAGAGAGTGAGATTTACCAAGTAAATAAATCATGAAAGGGCAATGGGAACCATGGGATAAGAAGAAGGAAGAGTATACCATGAGGTTTGAAGTAAAATTGAAAAGGTACTGAACCAACAGGAGCAAAATTGCAGAAAAACCACAGCAGGGTCAATAGCAATGACATCTGAATGAAGTTTAATCAAGGTGGAATGGGAATAAGAATATTGTAGAAAAAGGAAAAGTGAATATGAGATGCCAACAGTAAAGAAAAATGATTTTGAGAAGATATGGGGAGAAAACTTATAAGAGTAAGGTTAAAGCACAGGTTAAGAGAGGGGAAACAAAGGGAGAGAGAAAATAAGGGAAAAAATTCCTCACTCAGCTGATCAGGGGCAGGGAGAAAGTAAAATGAAATAAGACAGAGGGAGAGTATTCTATGTGATTCAAGGTACAGACAAGTAGTGAACAAATTAGGAATTCCTTTGGAGAAGTATAGCAATAACCGTGGTATTTCACCCAACTAGCCAATGGTTATAAAAGGTGGAAAAGCAATAAGACCCTTATTAGAGGGGAAAAAGAATTTGCACTGACTTAAGGAAGAAGCACTTATGCGAGGTTAGGTGCAGGAGAAATCTTGAGAATAAGGGAGAGAAGCTTTGTGTAGTGTGAGAGAAAATAAGGTTAACCACAACAGAAATAAAACTCAGAAAGGCAGCGAAATGGATTAAGACCATGGAAGGGTGTTGTGTGCGGTTTGGAATAACAATAGTATGATAAGAAATATGTAATCTGAATAAAAAGAATAAAAAGTAAAAGAGCAAGAGTAGTGTGTTATTGGAATACAAGTGAAGTGAAAGAAGAAAAATTAAAATGCAGTATGAAAAGGAGAATTAAAAAAGCAAGTCAAACAATAAAAACAAACAAAACAAAAAGTATAAATAAACAGAAAGAAGAGAAATAAAGAAATTCAAGTTCTGAAGGATAGCAAAGTGAAATTTATCTTAGCTGTTGATGTTCCCCTTCTGACTTCTGTCTGGATCTGTGCCTGGTTTTCTCAGAGCTTCAGGTCTTACTATTATACCCTTGAAAGAAAAAAAGCCTCCTGCTGATTTTAAACCTGCCCAGTCTGTTTTGCAGGTCCTCCTTGATCCTGTAGGGAGAGGAGGGCTGGGCTCCATTTTCTTCCTTTCCTGTGGTTCCACAAGGATGGGGTCTCAGTCTGGGCTACAATAATCACAGGTGCCCAGTTTCCAGTCCATGCACTTAGAGCACTATGCAGCCTGCACTGTCTACTCTGCACATAGCATCATGCTAGCCTGATAATCCACATTGTTTTGCATTCCTTTGATCCATCCATGAGGTGCACTGAGTGAGAGCAAATTGCACTCACACTCCTCCCTCTTTGCTACCTGGGCTGCTGAGCATGAGTGCAAACATAGTCCCTATATGATGGTTCAGTTCCCCTTTTGAAAAAAAATCTCCTTCTGTGCTGCTGCTAGCCATCACCTGGCTTTCCACAAAGTTCAAGTCTCTGAGCAGTCTAGAGTCTATCTGGGTCATGGCCAGTGGAGGCCCATCTCTTCTCTCAGCTCCATTTGTCACCTGGCTCCTCAAATTGTCTGACATTGTCCCAGCTGGTGATAACTGCCCCAGCTGGGGTACACTGATGGCTGTGTGTCACTTGCTTTTTTTTTATCCCTTCAGAGACTTTACACACCCAGGTTTCTCCTGGTGCTGGTCTGGGACCTCCCCACTCTTATGACAAAAACATTAAAAAAATTGAATATAAAAGAAATATACATTAGAAGCATCTTTCTCAGTCTTTGGAGCTCTTACTACAAGGTTTATCTTCTGGTTGGCTCAACTAAACTCTTATAAAAATACCAAAATAAAAGAACATACCAGAATATAATACAAGTCACGTCGATAAGACTACACTAACATATTCAAACATGAATGGTCAAAAGGCTTGCCTCTAAGATCAGGAACAAAACACATGTGCCTACATTCACCATATTTTTTTGACATAGCTCTGGAAGTCTTATAGCAACTAAGCAAGTAAAATTACAAATCATACTTTTAATTAATAGTTAATGCCCAAAGTATATAAGAAATTCATGATATTCAGTAGCACATAATGCCCAAATAATCCAATAAAAGATATCTGAAAAAATATCTGAATATACTTTTTTCAAAGAAGATATTCAAATTGAAAGAAGGTACTTGAAAATGTATTCCACATTACTAATTATCAGTAAAAGGCAAATTACAACTATAATGAGATCATATCACACCATTAGAATGGCTATCATCAAGATGGCAAGAGATAGGGGTGTAGAGGTTGAATCGATCACCAATAGCCTATAATATAATAAATCGTGGCTGCATGATGAAAACTTCATAAAAACACAATGGATAGGGTTTTAAGAGTTTCCATGTGGAGATGGCTGAATGGTGTGCTCAGAGACAGCAAGGAAGCTCTGAGTCTCCCCTCCACATATCATGACTTTTTCATCAGGCTGTTATTCTGTATCATTTATAATACTCTTTATAATAAACTAGTAAATGTAAAAAAAAGAAGACAAGAGATTAGAAGTGTTGGTGAGATTATAAATTGGTACAGTCACTATGGAAAAGCAGTATGGAGAGGATTAGGAGATACACAGGAAAACAAAGTGTGTTGTACACAGGGGTGCTATACAAATAGAATTATTACACCCCATGAAGGACACACACAGGTACATAACTATCCCAAGTAGGTGGTGAGCTGAGGGAGAAAGTGACGACCAATGGGAAGTGCTTTTATTGAAGATTACGGGGTGGTACACAAGCAAAAAGCATGAAGGGGCTTTTTTGGTGCATTTGAATATCACAAGGATTCACTAGAAAAAGAGTGAGAAGGGGACTTGTAGCAGGGACAAGTGGTCAATAGAAGGCATGTAAGATTTTTTTTAAAGCTCCTTATTTCTTTCAGTTCCATTTATTAGAACTATTCTCAGATATAGCTAAATTTTGATCATTTTAGCATGATAGCAGGTAAATTTTGAGATTAGTATGAGATTAATCATAATAATAATCATATTAATCTGATTAATATGAGATTAAGAAAAACCACTTCCTTAGAAGTGTAAATTTATAGACTGGCCTTGGTACTGTTAATTTAGCTACATTAATGCAAAATCTAACCAGAACAGTCAACAGAATAGCTTGCTTAGCCACTAGAGCCATCAGAGCTCAAAAAAGATTTTTAGGCAACCTATGCCTCAACTAGTCTTTAATAACAGAGTTTCCTTAGATTATTTGGTTGCAGCCCAAAACAGCAATGTGTGTGAATACCTCCTGCTGTAACTGGATAAATGTCTCCTTCTGGGGAGAATTAGAAAGAACCAAACTCTATTCTTGGCAAATTCCTTAAGAACCATTCCAGTTCTGCCTCTAGCATTGTTGTTGGGTTGGATTTTAAGTTCTCTGATATATTCACTTGGCCTCCAACTGGGTGGGCTAGGGCTATTTTTAGGTCTAGACTGCAAATTGTTCTGTTCATCGTTTTAATTTGGTTTAAGGCACCACATTGTCAAACTGTTGATGTTCTGTATAACCAGGTGCTTAAAATCTCTATAAAGATTCAATTGATTGATGTCTGAAAAATAGAAATGATCTACCAAGTTAATACCTTTTAATTCATAATGATTTGAATAATTTTCTGGCTATACATATCCATTTGGATCAAGGAAGATATAAGCTAAAGACGGATTGCTGGGACATATGGTAGCTTTAATCTTAATGTTTTGAAGAAACTCCACATCATTTTCCATAGTGGCTACGTTAATTTACATTTACACCTGCAGTGTGTGAGAGTGCCCTTTTCTTCACATCCTTCCCAATACTTGCTTTTTCTTGTTTTATTTGACAGTAGCCACTCTAACACATGTGAAGTAGTTTTTGATTTGCATTTCCCTCATAACTAGTAAAGTTGAAAGTGAAAATAAAAAATAATTCTAACTAAAACAGTAAAAAATAAGTTAACTAGGCTCATTAATCTGATTGTCTTTTGCCAATTGATCTTGATTTACTCAACTCTTGCAGAATTAATGCCTTTACCTGTTTTTCAGCTTCTTTTATAATGTTTATTCCAGCTATTTACATGACAATGTTGAGATGGTTTGCTAATGCCTTGATGATTCAATGCCCCCTGGCAAAATCAATCTAGGAAATTTTCCAGATTTAATAGGTACTTGAGGAAGTCCTTAAAGATAGATGACCCTAATTGTTCAATTGGTTATATTCAAACTTTGGGAGTCCCACTGAGGGACTAGATGGACCCAAAGCAGGCAGCCAAATCACTCTGGCATTGACATTGGACAAAATGAACCAAACACAAGCAAACACGATTGATCATCAACACTGTCTTCCCATAGGTTTTAATAAAAAGGGGGTAGTGTGGACCCAGAGAAGATAGATTTATTTGATGTGAACCCTGAGAAGGAACTTATCTGCTGGGATGAACTCTCTATGGTCAACAGAGAGCCCAAATTTTATAAATAATAAGAGGCTAGTGACCATTTACTGACAAGGATTCTGTCCCTACTATGCACACTGGGGAAAACCACAGACTGAACTCTCAGTTTCACACACTGTCCCACTTGTTTATAGTGTCTGAGTCAACCACTATAAGGAAAACCTGGTTTGGTTTTACTATCAACAGACTGAAACCTGTCTCATCTAATCAGAACTGCACAATTTTGATATCTCATTTACATAAAATGAACCTAATTGGAAACTTAGGCTAAACTTTTGCTATAAAAGATGGACTTGCCTTTGTCTTGGTAGAGGACAAATTTGGTAATTACCTAAATCTGTGTCTACCAGGCTGTAGCTCCTTTGGTTCAAATAAATGCTTTTTAATCATCATTGCAGTCTAAAATTAATTTTGGTTTACAGATACCTGGAGTCTAATTAAACTTGTTCAGTTTAATAAATTAATAAATTAAATATTGTATATTTGCATATTATTTAATATACTAAAGTAACCATTTTAAAATTAGGGTTATTTTAAAACTAAGCTTTAAATTTATCACAAACTTGAGTATTTGTGTTTATTATATACATGTATTTAAATTAAAATTAGTAGACAGCTTATAAAAATTAAGGTAAATTAATAATTATCAAGGTTGAATCCAAAATTTTTCATTTTTAATTATGTTTTATACTTTGTTCATGATTTTAAATCATTTTTAACAAAAGCTTTTTACTTTTAAATCTCATCACAGTGTTTGTTTAAAACATGTAATTTCTATATTTATTTAAGTACTTTACTTCTCTCTTTCAGAAAGAGAAACAATTAGAGAAAAAAAAGAAGAAATTTGTTTCTTGTTTATAAATTTACACTTTAAGCTTACAGTAGTAAAACTGTTCAAATGTATTTTACACCTAAATATCTTTGAGATTTTCCGATGGCCTCTGGGTAATGCTTTACTCATAGTAACAAAGAAGACATGCCTAAAGTGATTAGATATGTTTGGAATTTTCCATATTGTGACTAAACCACATGCCTCAGAACTTCTCCCTGTGATCCAGATGCTGAGGAAGCCATTTTTCTGTTTGAAGCTGACTTTATAGTAACCTCAGAAATTAGGCATTCCTAAATAAACTAAACCATGTTTGTACATAAACATAAAGTTGTGCTTTATAATGTCTTATTAAAAATTAGGAATGCATCATAAATTTCTTTTTCTTTTTTATATTTAAAAATATTTATAAATTTTTCTTTTTTATAATCAATTTTTTCTTTTTTTATTGTTGTTCAAGTACAATTGTCTCCATTTTTCCACCATCATTTCCCCCCTCCCCACCCATCCCCACCTCCCACCCTCAATCCTACCCACCTTTGGCTTTGTCCATGGGTCCTTTACACATGTTCCTTGATGACCCTTCCCTCCTTTTCCCCCATTATCCCCTCTCACCTCCCCTCTGGTTACTGTAAGTTGATTCTTTATTTCAATGTCTCTGGATACATTTCGCTTGCTTGTTTGTTTTGTTGATTAGGTTCCACTTTAGGTGAGATCATATGGTATTGTTAGTATTTCTCTTGACCCTGTGGCTAAATTGAGTCTTAGAAAACATTGCTCAGTTCATGCTCTATACAACCATTGGTAAAGCTTTCTTAGTATAAAACAATAATTCCAGGATAGCAGCATTACTGTCTAAGAAATCTTTGTTTGCTTGCCCTAAGAGTCATTGTACTCTGCTACAGTCTGCATCCAACAACCTGTTCAGGGAAACAATCTACTACAAGCCCAGAGCAGTTCTGAAGGTTCTTGCTGGCATGTCAACAATGCAAAAAATTTACTACTTCATATTCATTAAAATAGCTATTATCAAAAGAACAGAAAATTAAAAAGTTGTGGTGAATGTAGAGAAATTGGAACACATGTGCACTGCTGGTGAGAATGCAAAATAGTGTAGCTACTACAGAAAACAGTATGGTGATTTGCCAACACATTAACATTTTAGAATTTAACATCAAATTACCATATAATTCAGCAATTGCAAGCAAACACTTGAACAGATATTTGCACACTAGTATTTGTAGTAGTATTATTCAAATAGCTGAAAGGTGGGAACATCCCAAATGTGTATTAACAAGTGAATAAACAAAATATATATATACATACAATGGGATATCATTCATCCTTTAAAAGAAATAAAATTCTGACTTATGCTACAAGATGGATAAACTTTGAAGGCATTAGTCTTAGTAAAACAAGGCACCCACAAAAGGGCCAATATTATATGATTCCACCAATGTGAGTTCCCTAAAATACTCAAACTTACATAGATAAAGAATATAATGAATGGAAGTTGAAAGACAAGGGAGAAGAGAGAAGGAGGTTATATTTACTGGGTACAGAGTTTCAATTTTGCAAGATTAAAAGAGTTCTGATGATGACTGTCTCAGGCTCTGTGCCTGAGATTCGCTCACACTGTGCACCAGGAGATTCCCAGAGACTGGATAGCTGAGCAAGTAGCGCCCACCTGGCTTGTCTTGGGCTCCTTGCCTGAGATTTACTCATACTGGGCACCCGGAGACTAAATAGCTGAGCAGAACTGCATGTGTCCTGCTTGCCTCGGGCTTTGTGCCCAAGATTGACTCACACTGGGTGCCCAGAAACTGAGTGGCTGAATTGAGCCTGGCAGCTCAAGGAGGACCTGAGCTGGTGGAGGCCAGGAAATTGCAAACCAGATCTAGTCCCTATCCTCTCAAAACCATAGGAAGGGAGAAAAGTGAAGCCCAGCTCCCCTCTTCCTGTGGCATCTAGGAAGACCAGCAGAACTCACTGAACAAGTTTAAAGTCAGCAGGAGGCTTGTTATTATTATTATTATTACTAATTTATTATTATTACTAATTTATTATTATTATTTTTCTTTCTAGATCCTCTCTCTTTTTTCTTTTTTTCTTCCTCCAAGTGAGACAATAAAATGTAGAGTTATGAAGGGTCCAGAGACAGATCAAAAGGGGGAGCACAAGGCTAACCCCCTAAAACTCAGAAACTGAGACAAATGTCACTTTGCTATCCCATAGGGCTGGCATTTTATTGTTTATGTGTATTATTATTATTTTTCATTATTTTTACCTCTTTTATTTTATTAGCTTTTTTAATTTCTCTTCCTTAGTTTTCCTCATTTTATTTCTCTGTTCAATTGCATTATTTGTCTGGTTTTCCTTATTCTCTTTATTGTATTTTAATTTTCCTTCTTTCACTTCACCCATGTTCCAATAACACACAACTCTTGATTGGGTACTTTCTATTCTGGTCATCCAAATCATATATTTCTTGTCATATTATTGTTCCAGTACTATTGTAAATAATTGGTGTTCCATACAATCACATATACTATACAACAACTCTCCCTGATCTTAGCCCAATTCACTTCAATCCTGAGCATTATTGTTATTGTGGTTAACTCTTTTCTCTCTCACACTATGCCTACTTTTTATTTTTTACTTTCACTATATCTCATCATTTAACCTTGCACAAGTGCTCTGTTTTTGGATTAAACTCACAATCCTTCTTCCCTCTAACAAGAGTCCTATCTCTCACCTTTTATAAAAAGTGTCTGGTTGGGTGAAAGATCACAGTTAACAATATACTTATCCAAAGAATCTCCTATTTCTTCTTTAATTGCTGCTATTTTAAATCCCATACAATACTCTCCTGCTGTGTTAATCCACTTTGCCTAGCCCCTGCCACCAAGAATAGGTGGGAGCTGAGAACATCAGTATACCTGCTGGAGGAGAAAAACCTCCAACAAAGGAACCAACAAAAGGTAAAAACCCAAGTTCAACAAAAGAGCCCATACAAACAGAAGAAAGGGCAAACCTAGAACATCCAGACAAGGAGATCAAAGAGACCACACCACTGAACCTCACATAATTCCTACCATGGAAGTTCACACTACAGAGCCAGCTAGCAAAACAAAACATCAGGAAGCACAGAAACAAACAAAATGAGTCATCTAAGATGGGGAGACAAAAAAAAAGAACATGCAATCAAAAGAAATGGAAGACTCTCCACTAAACGAGCTAAACAAAATGGAGGTAATTAAATTCAGATATAGAATTCAAAATAATGGTTATGAAGATGCTCAAGGAACTTACAAACAACTACAGGGAACTGAGTGAGAACTACATCAGCATGAAAAAGGAAACAGAAACTACAAAGAAAACCAGGAAGGAATGAACAATAAAATCTTGGAAGTAAAAAGCATATTGGAAGGAATTACAAGCAAGCTGGATGAAGCAGAGGATTGAATCAGCGAGCTGGAGGACAAGGTAGAAAAAAACACCCAGAAAGAGAAAGAAAAGGAAGAGACACTCAGAAAGAATGAAGAGGTGGTGTGAGGGAATTGCGAACAACATGAAATGTAATAATGTCTGTATAATAGGGATACCAAAAGGTGAAGAAGAAGAGCAAGAGATAGAAAACCCATTTGAAAAAGTAATGATGGAAAACTTCCCTAATTTGATGAGAGAAAATGTCACACAAATCCAGGAAACACAGAGAGTCCCAATCAAGAAAGACCCAAAGAGGCCCACTTCAAGACACATCATGGCAAAATTCCAAGACAAAGAGAATCTTAAAGGCAGCAAAAGAGAAACAGCAAGTAACATACAAGGGAACCCTGATAAGGCTAGCAGCTGACTTCTCAATGAGAACACTCCAGGCCAGAAGAGAATGGCAAGAAATATTCCAAGTAATGAGAACCAGAGGCCTGCAACCAAGCCTACTTTACCCAGCAAGGCTCTCAATCAAGATGGAAGGCCAAATAAGGAGCTTCCTAGACAAAAGAAATCTAAAAGAATATACCTCCACCAAACCAGCTTGTCAAGAGATGCTAAAGGGACTGCTTTAAGAACAGGTAGGAAAAGAGTGTGAGAGAGAGAGGAACACAGGGATGAAAAATGGCAATGAATAAGTACCTATTAATAATAACCCTAAATGTAAATAGATTAATGCTCCAATCAAAAGTCATAGAATAGCTCAATGGATAAGAAAGCATGACCCACACATATGTAGCCTGCAAGAGACCCACCTCAGGACAAAAGACCTACACAGACTGAAAGTGAAGGGCAGGAAACAAATTTTCCAAGCAAATAACAGGAAAAAAAGATGGGGTAGCAATACTCATATCAGACAAAATGGACTTTAAGAAAAGGGCCACAAAAAGAGACGCAGAAGGTCACTTCATAATACCCAAGGGAAGAATCCAAGAAGACATAAACATTGTAAATATATATGTGCTCAAGAAGGAGCACCCAAATACATAAAGAAATCTTGGAGGACTTTGAGAAAGATATTGACAGCAATACAATTATAGTGGAGGATTTCAACACCTCACTGTCAAAAATGGACAGATCTTCCAAAAAATATATCAACAAAGATATTGCAGCATTAAACAACATCCTAGATCAAATGAACTTAATTGATAAATTTAAAGCCTTTCATCCCAAAGAAGAAAATACACATTTTTTTCAAATGCACATGAAACATTTTCAAAGATAGGCTACATGATGGCACACAAAACAAGCCTCAACAAATTCAAGAAAATTGAAATCATATCAAGCATTTTCTCAGACCATGAGGGACTGAAACTGGGAACCAACTTCAAGGAAAGAACTCAACAACACTCAAACTCATGGAGATTTAATAGCATGCTATTACACAAATAATGGGTCAAAAATGAGATCAAGGAAGGAATAAAAATGTTTCTGCAAAAAAATGAAAATGAACTCACAACAATCCAAAACGTATAAGACACTGCTAAAGCAGTCCTGAGAGGGAGGTTCATAGCAATACAGGCCTACCTAAAAAAAATTAGAAACATTTCAAATAAACAACCTAACTCTACACCTATAAGAACTCAAAGAACAACAAAAAACAGAGCTCAGAGCAAGTAGAAGAAAAGAAATAACCAAGATCAGAGCAGAATTAAACAACATAGAGACTAAAAGCACAATTCTAAGGATCAATAAATCCAGGAGTTGGTTTTTTGAAAAGGTAAACAAAATCAACAAGCCTTTAAGCAGACTAATCAAGAAAAAAGAGAGAAGATCCAAATAAACCCAATCAGAAATGAAAGAGGAGAGATTACAACTGATACCACAGATTGTAAGAAATTACTACAAAGAACTGCATGCCAAGAAATTTGGAAACCTAGGTGGAAATGGACAAATTTCAAGAAAAAATATAATCTTCCCAAACTGAATGAAGAAGAAGCCAAAAGCCTGAAGAGACCAATAACAGCTGATGAAATTGAAGAGGTAGTCAAAAAAGCTCCTGACACACAAAATCCCTGGAACAGATGGTCTCATGGGAGAATTTTACAAAGCATTTAAAGAAGAGCTAAACCCTATCCTTCACAGACTGTTTCAAAAAATCCAAGAAGAGGGAAGACTCCCAAACTCTTTTTATGAAGCCAGCATCATCCTAATCTCAAAACCAGATAAAGACAACTAGAAAGAAAACTTCAGGCCAATATTGCTGATGAACGTAGATGCCAAAATCAACAAAATATTAGCGAACCAATATTTTAAAATTGTACCAGGCTGTTTTGATTACAGTGGCCTTGTAATACAGTTTGGTATCATGTATTGTGATATCTCCTACTTTGCTCTTCTTTCCCAAAATTACAGCAGCCATTCAGGGTCATTTATGGTTCCATATAAATTTTTGAAATGTTTGTTTTATGTCTGTGAAATATGTGATTGGTACTTTAATAGGTATTGCATTGAATCTGTAAATTGCTTTGGGTAGTATGGACATTTTGATGATGTTAATTCTTCTGATCCATGAACATAGTATATGTTTCCATTTGTTTGTGTCTTCCTTGATTTCTTTCTTCAGTGTTGTGTAGTTTTCTGAATACAGGTCTTTTACCTCCTTGGTTAGGTCTATTCCTAGGTATTTTATTTTTCTTTTTGCTATATTACATGGGATTTTTTTTTCTTGATTTCTGCTTCTGTTGTTTCATTGTTGGTATATAAAAAGACTTTAATTTCTGGATATTGACTTTGTATCCTGCTGTTTGGCCGAATTCATTTATTAGGTCGAGCAGTTTTTTGGAGTCTATAGGATTTTCTATGTACACTGTCATGTCATCTGCAAACAATGACAGTTTTGTTTCCTCCTTTCCTATTTGGATGCCTTTTATTTCCTTTTCTTGTCTGATCACTGTGGCTAAAATTTCCAATACTACGTTGAATACAAATGGTGAAAGTGGACAACCTTGTCTTGTTCCTGATCTTAGTGACAAAGTTTTTAGTGTTTGTCTGTTGACTGATGTTAGCGGAAGGTCTCTCATATATGGCCTTCATTATGTTGAGGAATGTTCCCTCTATTCCCACTTGCTGAGTGTTTTTACCATAAATGGGTGCTGAACCTTATCAAATGCTTTTTCCACATCTATTGATATGATCATGTGATTTTTATCTTTGCTTTTGTTTGTGTGATGTATTACATTTATTGACTTGAGAATATTGTACCATCCTAGCATCCCTGAAATGAATCCCACTTGGTCATGATGTATGATCTTTTTAATGTATTGTTGGATGTGGTTTGCCAATATTTTGTTGACAATTTTAGCATCTATGATCATCAGCAATATTGGTCTGAAGCTTCTTTCTTTGTTGTGTCTTTATCTGGCTTTGGGATTGCGATGATGCTGGCTTCATAAAAAGAGTTTGGGAGTCTTCCATCATTTTTTTTTTTTGAATAGTCTGTGAAGGATAGGGATTGGTTCTTCCTTAAATGCTTTGTAGAATTCTCCTGTGAAACCATCTGATTCAGGGCTTTTGTGTGCTGGGAGTTTCTTGATTACTGCTTCAATTTCATCTTCTGTTATTGGACTGTTCAGGCTTTTTGCTTCTTCTTCACTGAGTTTTGGAAGATTATATTTTTCTTGAAATTTGTCCATTTCACCTAGGTTTTCAAATTTCTTGGCATACAGCTCTTCATAGTAATTTCTTACAATCCTTTGTATTTCTGTGGTATCAGTTGTAATCTCTCCTCTTTCATTTCTGATTGTGTTAATTTGGGTCCTGTCTCTTTTTTTTTCTTAATGAGCCTGCTTAAAGGTGTGTTGATTTTGTTTATCTTTTCAAAGAACCAGCTCCTGGATACATTGATCCTTAGATTTGTGCTTTTAGTCTCTATGTTGTTTAATTTTGCTCTGATCTTGGTTATTTCCTTCCTTCTACTTGCTCTGGGATGTCTTTGTTGTTGTTCCTTGAGTTCTTGTAGGTATAGGGTTAGGTTGTTTGTTTGAAATGTTTCTATCTTTTTTAGGTAGGCCTGTATTGCTATGAACTTTCCTCTAAGGACTGCCTTTGCTGTATCCCATAAGTTTTGGGTTGTTGTGAGTTCATTTTCATTTGTCCCCAGAAACTTTTTGATTTCTTCCCTAATTTCATTCTTGACCTATTCATTGTTTAACAGCATGCTATTCAATCTCTGTGATTTTGAACATTTTGAGTTTTTTCCCTTTGGGTTGGTTTCTAGTTTCAGTCCCTTGTGGTTGGAGAAAATGCTTGATATGATTTCAATTTTCTTGAATTTGTTGAGGCTTGTTTTGTGCCCTATCATGTGGTCCATCTTTGCAAATGTTCCATGTGCATTTGAAAAGAATGTGTACTTAGCATGTTTAGGGTGAAGGGCTCTATATACACACCAGTTAAGTCCCTTTCATCTAGAGCATTGTTTGATGACACAATATCTTTGTTGATTTTTTTTAGAAGATCTGTCCATTTTTGACAGCGGGGTGTTGAAATCCCCTACTATAATTGTGTTGATTTCACAATATCTTTCTTGAAGTCCTCTAAGATTTTCTCTATGTATTTAGGTGCTTCTATGTTGGGTGCATATATATTTACAATGTTTATGTCTTCTTGGTGGATTCTTCCCTTCAGTATTATGAAGTGACCCTTTGGGTCTCTCTTTATGGCCCATTTTCTGAAGTCAATTTTGTTGATATGAATACTGCTACTCTGGCTTTTTCCCCCTGTCCATTTCCTTGGAAAATTTGTTTCCAGCCATTCACTTTCAGTCTGTGTAGGTCTTTTGTCCCGATGTAGGTATCTTGTAGGCAGCACATGTGTGGGTCATGCTTTCTTATCCATTCAGCTATTCTATGACTTTTGATTGGAGTATTTAATTCATTTATGTTTATTATTGATAGGTACTTATTCATTGCCATTTTTGTACCTGTGTTCCTCTCTCTCTCTTTTCCTTTCTTTCCTTAAAGTAGTCCCTTTAGCATCTCTTGCTGAGCTGGTTTGGTAGAGGTGTATTCTTTTAGATTTCTTTTGTCTAGGAAGCTCCTTATTTGGCCTTCTCTCTTGATTGAGAGCCTTTCTGGGTAAAGTAGTCTTGGTTGCATGCCTATGGTTCTCATTACTGAAATATTTCTTGCCATACTCTTCTGGCTTGGAGCATTTCCATTGAGAAGTCAGCTGCTAACCTTATCAGGGCTCCCTTATATGTTACTTCCTGTTTCTCCCTTGCTGCCTTTAAGATTCTCTTTGTCTTGGAATTTTGCCATGATGTGTCTTGAAGTGGGCCTCTTTGGGTCTTTCTTGATTGGGACTCTCTGTGTTTCCTGGATTTGTGTGACTTTTTCTCTCATCAAATTAGGGAAGTTTTCCATCATTACTTTTTCAAATAGGTTTTCTATGCCTTGCTCTTCTTCTTCTCCTTCTGGTATACCTATTATATGGATATCATTACATTTCATATTATCTTGCATTTCTCTTAATCCCTCTTCATTCTCTCTGAGCCTCTTTTCCTTTTCTTTCTCTTTCTGGGTGTTTTTTTTCTACTTTGTCCTCCAACTTGCTGATTCAATACTCTGCCTCATCAAGCCTGCTTTTGATTCCTTCTACTGTGTTCTTCAGTTCAGAAATTGTATTCTTCATTTCCTATTGGCCCTTGTTGATAGTTTCATTTCCTTTTTCATGCTGATATAGTTTGCAGTGAGTTCATTGTAGCTTCCCTGTAGTTATTGATAGCTCATTGTGAGGTCATTGAGCTTCCTGACAACCATTGCTTTGAACTCAATATCTGTTAGTTGAGTTGTTTCTGTTTCATTTAGCATTCTTTCTGGGGCTTTCTCCTTTCCTTTCATTTGGGGATTGTTTCTTTGTCTTCCCATTGTTTGTGAGACTCTTCTTGTTAGCCTCAGCTTCTTAAGTTGATGTATTCTGACTCCCTGGGTTTATGGCATGAACTTCTGTGGTAGAATACCTGTGAGATTCAGTGGTGTGGACTTCTTCAGGTATCCTGGTGTTCACAGCTTCCACCTATTCTTTTTTTGTGATCTGTTGGAGGGGTAAGGCAAAATGTTTAAAACAGCAAGAGAGTATTCTATGATTTTTACAGTAGCAGCTGGTAGAGAAAAGATAGGAGATCCTTTGTCTATGTATAGTGTTAACTGTGTTCTACTGCCCTGCTGGCCACTTTTTAAAAAAGATGGAAAGAAGATAAGACTCTTGTTGGGGAGGGAAGAATTGCAAGTTGGATCTAAAAAGCAGTGAGGTTGTGGGAGGTCGGATTCTGAGGTAAGGTGAAAGTAAAGGACAGTAAATAGGTATAGTGTGTGAGAAAATAGAGTTAACCACTACAGCAATAGAGTTCAGGAAAACGTGAAGTGGGCTAAGATCTGGGAGGGGTGTTGTGTAGCATTTACAATTGTATGGAATAGCTGTTATTTACAATAATATTAGAGGAACAATCATATGACAGGATCTATGAGTTCTAGATAATAAGAATAGGAGTATAGGACCTTGAGTAGTGTGCTAATGGAACACAAGTGAAATGAAGGACAGTAAATTAGCAATACTCTATGGATGAGAGAACATTTGAAACCTGTGAAACAATAAAACATAACCAGCCAAGTAAGGAAGACTAAACAGAAAGAAGAAGAATACAAGAATACTACTTAAATAAAAGATGTAAGAATAATGAAAAAATAATAATACATATATGCAATAACTTGCAGATTCTCTGTAATAGCAAAGTGAAATTTGTCTCACTGTCTCAGCTGTTGTGATGCCCCCTCTTTGGGTCCAACTCTGTTTTTTCCACAGTTCCAGGTTTTTTTGGTCTCATTTGTGGGTATTTAAAAAGAGAAAAGAAAGAAAAAAATGAAAAAAAAAAGAGGAAGGAAGAAGAGATAAAATTGGCAAGAAAAGAAGAAGGCATAAAACAAGAAAGAAGGAAAGAGAAGTGAAGGTAATTGAGGGATAAAAAAATAATAATAAAAATAGAAAATTATTAAAATACCCCCCCCCCAAAAAAAAAACTCTCTTGCTGGTTTCAAACTGGCTAAACCAGTTTTTCTGGTCTTCCCGGCTGCAACAGGCTGAGGGGCCACTGGTATCCTTTTACTCCCTGTTCAACACTCAGTCAGCTTTGGGCTACTCTCCCCAGGGCTAGCCTGGTGGCTCTTCATGCAGGGCCTTGGGCATAGGCTCTGGGCCTCCTGTGGAGCTTGCCCTTTCCCCGAGTTTATGGGTGTGAGCTCGGGTCTCCCATTGATCAAGCACTCCCTGAGTTTACAGGTGTGGATTCTGGATTTCCTACAGAGCGTGTGCACTGCCCAAGTTTATGAGTGTGGGCTCCGCGGGTTTCCTGAGCTGTGCGTGCTCACCCTGGGTTCACAGGGGTGAACTCTGGTTTTCCCGTGGATAAACACTCCCTGGGTTTATGGGTATGACTTCCGGTTCTCCTATGTAGCACATGTACTGCCTGGGTTCACAGGTATGGACTCTGGGTCTTTCACAAAGCCCCCTCCTCCAGTTGTGGTGCTGGCGGGCTGCCTCTGGTTGCACGGGCTGGGGTGCACACTCCTCCCAGGGCTATGCATGGGTGCACACAGCCCCTGCATGTTTGCCACTCAGTCCCCAACTCCCCTGTCTGTGACTTCAAGCAACCAGGTCTCTCCTGGTGCTGCTCAAACCTTGTTTGCCTGGGGAGGGAGTGGTTGACCCGGCTCCCTCCCTAGAGTCCTGTGGCAGACCTGGCAAGTGCCAGGCCTGGGGCTTCTGGTGCCCTGGTCTCTGCGCTGATCCCTGGGCCCTTATTGTCCTGAAGCACTCTCCATACTGTCTGGTTTTTCAATGTCCGCTACAATTTTTGATCTGTTATTTTCATATATGCTGTGGTACTGTTGTCTGTTTGCTCTGTTCCTCTGTAGATTGACTAGGTTTTTCTCCCCTGTGTAGGGGGAAGTGGAATTTGCCCCCTCTTACCATGCCGCCATCTTCTCCCTAACACTGAATTTAATTACACTTGTCTCTTTCTGGCAACCTGAATGGAGAAAAATCAATTGCTTTTTTTAAGAATAAAAGGAAACTGTATCTGTAAACTTCCTTAAGGGGCTGAAATGGGGACCCCACTGGTCTTAGGTGTCTGAATTGGGAATTTGAGGCACATTAGAGCTTGTAACAATGTGCTAATGGAGCTGTAGTTGAGCTGATAATGTCTAATTACGATATGTCTTGAAGTAGCCCTCTTTGGGTCCTCTTGATTGGGACTCTCTGTTTTTCCTTGATGTGTGTGACTTTTTCTCTCATCAAATTAGGGAAGTTTTCCATCATTACTTTTTCAAATAGGTTTGCTATTCCTTGCTCTTCATCACCTCCTTCTGGTATCCCTATCATACAGATATTATTACGTTTCATATAGTCCTGCATTTCTAATCCCTCTTCATTCTTTATGAGTGTCTTTTCCTTTTCTTGACCTTCTGGGTGTTTTTTTCTACTTTGTCCTCCAACTTGCTGATCCAATCTTCTGCTTCATCAATCCTGCTTTTGATTCCTTCTTCTGTGTTCTTCAGTTCAGAAATTGTATTCTTCATTTCCTCTTGGCCCTTGTTGATAGTTCCTATTTCCTTTTATCATGCTGATATAGTTTGCAGTGAGTTCATTGTAGTTTCCCTGTAGTTTCTGGTAATTCACTGTGAGCTCATGGAGCTTCCTGACAACCATTGCTTTGAACTCAATATCTATTAGTTGAGTTGCTTCTGTTTCATTTAGCATTCTTTCTGGGGCTTCCTCCTTTCCTTTCATTTGGGGATTGTTTCTTTGTCTTCCCATTGTTTGTGAGACTCTTCTTGTTAGCCTCAGCTTCTTAAATTGATGTGTTCTGAGTCCCTGGGTTTATGGTGTGAACTTCTGTGGTAGAATACCTGTGAGATTCAGTGGTGGAGTCTCCTTGATTTCCCAAGCTCACTGGTCTTGGGCTGTCGTTTAAGTGGGCTCTGTGTTTGTCTTTGGGTTTTGATTGTTGTTGGGTCTTTCTTTGGTGGGTCCTTCCCACCAGCTGGTTACCTGAGGGTCACTCTGTCCACCACCTCTTATATTTTGTTGTGCTGGTGTGGGCAGGTTGTGTTGAAGCTGGTTCCTACATGTGTACAAGGTTTTGAGGTTTCTCTCTCACTCTTTTCCAGTTGTTTGTTCTGGATAATTTCTCCACTATTTAGTTGTATTTCCCGATAGGTCTTGGATTGAGGTTAGTGTGGCTTCCACTCCCTCCTTCACCTTCTTCTGTTGTTGTTGGTTCCTTTGTTGTTGAGTTTCCTCTTCCAGCAGGTATCCTGGTGTTCACAGCTTCCACCTGCTCTTTTTTGTGATCTGTTGGAGGGGGGAGGCAAAATGGTTTAAGACAGGAAGAGTGTGTTCTATGATATTTACAGTAGCAGGTGGTAGAGAAGAGATAGGAGGTCCTTTGGCTATGTATAGTGTTAACCATGATCTTGCACCCAACTAGCCACTTTTTAGAAAGGATGGAAAGAAGATAAGACTCTTGTTGGGGAAGGAAGAATTGCAAGTTGCATCTAAAAAGCAGTGAGGTTGTGGGAGGTCAGATTCTGAGGTAAGGTGAAAGTAAAGGACAGTAAATAGGTATAGTGTGTGAGAAAATAGAGTTAACCACTACAGTAATAGAGTTCAGGAAACCGTTAAGTGGGCTAAGATCTTGGAGGGGTGTTGTGTAGTATTTACAATTGTATGGAACAGCTATTATTTACAATAATATTAGAGGAACAATTATATGACAGAATCTATGAGGTCTAGATAACAAGAATAGGGAGTATAGGACCTTGAGTAGTGTGCTAATGGAACACAAGTGAAATGAAGGACAGTAAATTAGCAATACACTATGGATGAGAGAATAGGAGAAACCTGTCAAATGATACAATATAACCAGCCAAGCAAAGAAGAATAAGCAGAACGCAGAGGAATACAAAAATACTAATAAAATAAAAGATGTGAGAATAATGAAAAAATAATAATACAAATATGCAGTAACTTGCAGGTTCTCTGTAATAGCAAAGTGAAATTTGTCTCACTGTCTCAGCTGTTGTGATGCCCCCTCTTTGGGTCCAACTCTGGTCTTTTCACAATTCTAGGGTTTTTTGTCTCATTTGTAGGTACTTAAAAAAAAGAAGAAGAAGCTGAAGAAGGAAGGAAGAAGAGATAAAATTGGCAAGAAAAGAAGGCGTAAAACAAGAAAGAGGGAAAGAGAGGAAAAGGAATTGAGAGATAAAACATAATAAAAATTAAAAAATAAAGAATTACTTAAAACAAAACAAAACAAAACAAAACAAAAAAAGCCTCTTGCTGGTTTCAAACTGGCCAGACTGGTTTTTTTGGTCTTGCTGGCTGCAGCAGTCTGAGGGGTGATTGGTTTTGCTTTTCTCCCTTCCTGGTCTGCACTCAGTCAACTTTATGTTCTCTTTCTCCAGAGCTAGCCTTGTGCCTGTCCTGGGGTTTGGGGTGTGGGTACCAGGCCTTCCTCAGAGCATACTTTCCCTGGGATTACAGATGTGAGCTCGGGGCCTTCTGCAGAGTGCACTCTCCCCTGGTTGTGGGCGCACTCACTAGGCTAGGCCATCTCCAGTCTCTCAGTTTTAGGTGCACGCACCCTTCCCAGGGCTACAGGTGTGCATGTAGGGCCTTCTGGGCCACCTCAGGAGTGCTGCCCAGCTGGGTGGGGAGGAGGCTGGATTGATTGCTGCAGGAGAATTCCCCAAACAGCGTCTCTTTTTTCACTTTTTCTTTTTGAGAATTTCCTCCTACTCAAGCCTGCCACTCTTTACAGTGTGTGGCCTCTCACATAGCCCAATTCTCCAGCCAGACCAGGGATTATCGGGGTCAGGGTCCGTCTCAGCCTGACTCTCAACTCTCCCAGCCAGTGTCCATAGACTCCGTGGGTGCTCACAGACCCTGTGTGTTTGCCACTTAGTCTTTATTCCCCTCTCTGTGACTTCAAGCAACCAGGTCTCTCCTGGTGCTGCTCAAACCTTATTTGGCAGGGGAAGGAGCTGTTTTCCCAGCTCTCTCCCAAGAACCCTGTGGCAGACCTGGCAGGTGCTGGACCTGTGGCTGCAGCTGCTCTGGTCCCCATGCTGGTCCCTGGAACCTTATTGTCCTGAAGCACTCTCTTTATTGTCTGGTTTTTCCATGTCTGTTACAATTTTTGGTCTCCTATATTTATATATGCTGGGAATTGTTGGCTGTTTGTTCTGTTCCTCCATAGATCAACTAGGTTTTTCTCCTGTGTGTAGGGGGAAGTGAAATCCATTCCCTCCTACTTCACCACCATCTTTCTCCTCTTATAATTGAGTTTTTATACTTTGGCCAATATCTTCCCATTTCTCCTATAATTTAGCTTTTGCTAACCACCAATTTACACTTTTTCTATGAGTTTTGCATTTTAAATTCCACATATAAGTGAGATCATACAGTTATTTGTCCTTCTTGAACTTATTTCCTTGGTATAATACCCTCAAGTTTTATCCATTTTGTGATTAATAGGAGAATTTTCTTTCTGTTTATGATTAAGCATTGCATTGTATATACATATATATTAAATGTCATATATACATATATATGTATGTGTATACATATATATGTATGTGTATACATATATATATGAAATTTCACATGGGATGAACGTATCTCTTTGAAATAGTAGTTTCATTTTCTTTAGATACAGTATGTGCCCCAGAAGTGGACTGTTAAATGATATGGTAGTTGGGTTTTAATTTATCGAGAAACTTCCACACTGCTTTTTATGTTTGTACTAGTTTACATTCCTACCAACAGGTACAAGTTTTCCCTTTTCTCTACATCCTTGCCAAAACTTGTTATCTCTTGACTTCTGTATGATAGGCATTGCAACAAGTGTGAGGAGATGATCTCATTCTGGTTTTGATTTGCATTTTCCTTGTGATCACTATACCTCATAGTCATTTGTATGTCTTCTTTGGAAAAATATCTATTTAGGTATTTTGCCCATTTTAAATTAGAATATTTGTGTTATGTTATTAACTTGTATTAGTTCCTTATATAATTTAAATATTAATCCTTTATTAGATATTTGGTTCATAAACTTTTTTTCCATTTCATAAGTTGCCTTTTTTTATTTCATTGATTATTTCTTTTGCTTTGCAGAAACTTTCTGGTTTGGTGTAATCATACTCATTTATTTTGGGTTTTGTTACTTGTACTTTTGGTGTCAAGTCTGAAAAAATCATTGCCAAGACCAATGTCAAGGAGCTTTTTTCCTGTATTTTTTTCTAAGAGAACTTCCAACAGAAATGTGGTCTGCCAATACTAATTGCTATGATTCCACCCATCTTTCCCATTCCTAACTGATCCACCCCAATGATTTCTGTGAGGCAAGATGGGCATGGGCTCTTTTGGAAGCACTCCTTTTCTCAAAGGAGAAACCGTAGTCCCATGGGTGGTGGTCCTCTAATTGTAGTTCTGTACAGACCCGAGGAAGGGAAGATGCAGTCAAAGTAAATCCTCTTTACTTATTCTTCTAATGTTATATATTTTTTGTGGTTCCAAGCAGTGCTTCAGCCTCACTTCCAGGTTTGAGATTTTCCTTAAGGCCTCTTGTCTGTGGATAGTTGCTAGTTGATTTTTCTGTGAGGGATACTGGAGCCATTGACCATCTATTGTATCATCTTACATCATCTTGCTGATCACAATACATCTTGTTTTAAAAACTAGATTTTTCCTACTGACAATGATTAAATTATATACACAAGATATAAAACACCTAGAAATGATAGATAAATACAACAAGAGCTTACAAAAACATAGCCTAGTTCCAATAATGTAAGAGAAGCACCCATAGAAAAAGAAAGAAAGAGAAAAAAAAATAAAGAAGCCCAGCATGTAAAGCTGATCAAAAACTATAGCCATCTTGACATTTGACACTTAAGGTAACCAGGAAACTTAGATTGTAGCATTCAAATTTGAGGGGATAGAGGACAGGCCTTGGGCAAAAACTATCAAATGGCTATTTTCCTGGATAAGTAATGTTCTAGAAAAAAATATCATCCTTCCAGCAAAGCTGGATGATAAGATATCAATCTTATTTTGGAGCCTGGGTGGCAAAAGAAAAATATCTTTTTTGTCAAAAGTATTTATGTATAAACTTGTCTTCACATTGGTGTTCAATTCAATTTTAATGTATCTGTATAGTCAAGAAAAACTTTATGGGAAAATTGAATGTTCTTTGATGATTAGCACCTCAGGTCCCTGGTTGAAACAGGCAAATCCATTGGCGGGATTAACCATAAAAACATTTCTGAACCACCAGTGAAGTAACACTGAAACTGATGTCAAGCAGATATATGTCCCACATAATAAAATAGCACACTATAGTCAAGAGTCAGAAGAAACAACAAACAAAAGAACAAGACCAATATGCATTTTAGTCCTTGCAATTTTCAGATATAGAACATAAAATATGTAAGCTAAAAATCTTTAAGGAAATAAGGGAGTTCAGGCCAAGATGGAGGCATAGGTAGAAACCCTTTGCTTCCTCACACAACCAAAAGGAGGATAACAACCAATCTAAAATCAATAAACAACCAGAAGCACCAGAAAATCAAGCTACATGGAACTCCTACAACCAAGGAATTAATGAAAAAAATCAACCAGAACAACCAGACCAGTAAGAACCTGAGGTGAGGCTGTGCAGGCAGGCCCAGCTGAGAAAAACCACGGCGAGGTGGAGGACCACACAGGTGGGGCTGCCTGAAAGTGAAACTGAGACCCAGAGTTGACTGCGGACTAAAGCGGTTGCCGCAATGAGAGAAACTCCCAGTCTAACATGAGAGTTCATTGGAAAGCAGGCTAGAAATGAGCAGGTGAGCTGCATTGTTCACTCTCTGGCTCCTCTCCCACAGGTAGTGCCACAGTGCAGCAAGGAGGGTTACCCTGCCCTGGTGAATACCTAAGGCCCTGCCCCCTTACAACTTAACAGGTGCACCAAAACAAAAAATATAGCCCAAACAAAAGAACAGAGAAAAACTTCAGAAAAGAACTAAGTGATGAGGAGATAGACAACCTATCTGACGGAGAATTTAAAGCTCTGGTAATCAAAATGCTCACAGAACTGATTGAGCTTGGTTGAAAAATGAAAGAACAAATGAAAGATACCCAAAATGAAATAAATCAAAATATTCAGGGAACTAAAAAGTGACAGGAAGGAAACCAGGACTCAAAGCAATGATTTGGAACAAAAGGGAAAAAGAAACACCTAACCAGAACAGAATGAAGAAACAGGAATTCAAAACAGTGAAGAGAGACTTACAAACCTTTGAGACAACCCAAAACATTCCAATATCTGAATTATAGGGGTGCCAGAAGGAGAAGAGCAACAAGGAAAAGAAATAACATAAGATATTGCATAATTTGTTCATTATTTGAACAAATAATGAAGGAAAACTTCCCCAATCTGGTGAAGGAAATAGACTTCCAGGAAGTCCAGGAAACCCAGAGAGTCACAAAGAAGTTGGACCCAAAGAGGAACACACCAAGGCACATCATCATTAAGTTACCCAAGATTAAAGACAAAGAGAGAATCTTAAAAGCAGCAAGAGAAAAGGAGACAGCTACTTACAAAACAGTTCCCATAAGGCTATCAGCTATTTCTCAAAAGAAACCTTGGAGGCAAGAAGGGGCTGGAAAGAAGTATTTGAAGTCTTGAAAGGCAAGGACCTACATCCAAGATTACTGTATCCAGCAAAGCTTTCATTTAGAATGGAAGGACAGATAAAGTGCTTCTCAGATAAGGTCAATTTAAAGGAGTTCACCATCACCAAGCCATTATTATATGAAATGTTAAAGGGACTTATATAAGAAAAAGAAGATCAATACTATGAATAGTAAAATGACAACAAATTCACAATTATCAACAAATGAACCTAACAGAAAAGAAAACAGTGAAAATAAAAACCAAGCCAACAGCTAGAACAGGAACAGAATCAGAGAAATGGAGATCACATGGATTTCAGTGTGGAGGGGGAAGGAGGATTGGGGGGAAAAGGTACAGGGAAGAAGCATAATTAGTAGTCATAAAATAGATGGGGAGAGATAAAAACGGTATAGGAAACAGAAAACTCAAAGAACTTATATGTACAACCCATGGACATGAACTAAAGGGGGGAGGAATGCTGGAGGGTTAGTGGGGCAGGGCTGAGGGGTAATAAAGGGGGAAAAATTGGGAAAACTGTAATAGCATAATCAATAAAAATATTTAAAAACATCTTTAAGGAAATAAAATAAGATATTTTAATCATGAGCAGGAATTGAGAGATCATCTGTATCAACCAGGAACACTGAAAGAAATGAAAAATGTAAATATAACTATTCATATTAAATTATGACATGAGTTTATAAACATATTAGTAGTCATGGAAATATCTTTAGACATAGCAACATGGGTAATTTTTGTATAATTTAGATACAGAGATTGCATAAAATACAAAGAAATGGTAAATATGTAATAAACATTGAGACATACAGAGTAGAATTAAAATACCTAAATTAAATTGGTGATTTTTTATTTCATGAGTTTAACTTAACAGGATATCAAGATTAAGCATCTGTATTAACTTTCATACATGCCATGCATGAATTAATTGTAGTGTTGAACCATAAGAATATCTTGCCAAATTGACCTCCATGATGATAGATATTAATATATCTCTCTCATGAATAAAGAGAATAATAAGGTATCTTTTAAGAAGTGGTACAATTAATTTAAGCAACACAATGAACGAAACTGATATATTAAACAACGGTGATTACCCAAGTTATTAACTACATTTTTCTCTTGAAATGCACATGGGCCATTTAAGAAAACTGAGCATGTACTAGTCAAAAAGCCAAACCTCTTATATTTACAATGTAATTAAATTAGTATCAGTTTATTGATTTTTATTTTTTAAAGATTTTATTTATTTATTTTTAATTTAATTTAATTTTAATTGTTGTCCAAGTACAGTTTTCTGTCTTTCACTCCCATCCCAGCCCACTAATTTTTTCTTTTGTTTCCCTTGGCTGGGGAGATATATCTGATAAAATATTGATATGAGCAATGTTCAAGATTTTGCTACCTATGTTTTCGTCTATGATTTTTATGGTTTCAGGTCTAACATTTAAGTCTTTGATCCATTTTGAATTTATTCTTGTAAGTGGTGTAAGAAGATGGTCTAGTTTCATTTTTCTGCACATTTCTGTTTGATTTTCACAGCATGGTTTATTGAATAAACTTTCTTTAGCCCATTGTATGTGCTTGCTTCCTCTGTCAAATATTAATTGACTATAAGTGTGGGTTTATTTCTGGGCTGTCTATTCTGTTCCATTGATCTGTGTTTCTGATTTAATCCAGTACCATGCTGTTTTGATTCCTATGGCCTTATAGTATAGTTTCACATTATGCAGTGTGATTCTTCCAACTTTATTCTCCTTTCTCAGGATTGCTATTGCTATGCAGGGCCCTTTTGTGGCTCCATATAAGTTTTTGAAATATTCTTGTTCTGTGACATATGTTGTTGGAATCTTAATAGGAATTGCATTGAATCTATAGATTGCTTTGAGTAATATTGACATTTTAATGATGCTGATCCTTCCTATCCATGAACATGGTATGTGCCTCCATTTATTTGTATCTTCAATTTCTTTCTTCAGTGTCTTATAATGTTCTGAGAACAGGTCTTTTCATCCTTGGTTAGGTTTATTCCTAGGTATTTTAAAGCAATAGTGAATGGTATAGTTTTTTAAATTTCCCTGTTAGTTCCTTATTAGCATATAAAATGCAACTGGTTTCTGGATATTAATTTTGTATTCTGCTACCTCACTGAATACTTTTATCAGTTCTTGTAGTTTCTTGGTGGAATCTTTGGGGTTCTCTATGTACAGTATAATGTCATCTGCAAATAAAGACAGTTTTACTTCTTCTTTTCCAATTTGGATGCTTTTATTTCTTCTTGTCTGATTGCTGTGGCTAGGGCTTCCAGTACTATTTTGAATAAAAGAGGTGAAATCGGACACCCCTGCCTCGTTTCCAGTCTTAAGGGGAACATTTGTGGTTTTTGCCCATTGGGTATGATACTGGTGATGGTTTTGGGGGCTACATTAAACTAAAAAGTTTTTGCACAGCAAAGGAAAACTTCAACAACAACAAAAAAAAACAACCCACATGGTGGGAGAGCATATTCACTGATACATCTGACAAGATAGGGGGTCCCCAAATATTCACACCTGTTATGAACCAAGAAACACAGCAGGAGGTGAGTGGTGGGCTAGTAAGTGTAGTTTCACTTGCATTACCACGTGAACACTGTTTCCTGTTGCTGCAGGTGAGTGAGCAAATCTTGGCTTGCATTACCACCTGAGCTCTGCCTCCTTTCCTCACCATATCCCATCTGTGGAAAAACTGTCTTCCAGGAAACCAGTCCCTGGTGCCAAAAAGGTTGGGGGCCACTGTGATAAGGAGTTAATATCACAAATTCATAAGAACTTACAAAACTGAACACCAAAAAAACAACCCAATTAAAAAATAAGCAAAGGACCTGAATAGACACTTCTCCAAAGGGGACATATGTATAACCAATAGACATATGAAAAAATGTTCAACATCACTAATCATGAGAGAACTGCAAACTAAAACCACAGTGAGATTATTATCTCACACCTGTCAGAATGGCAATCATCAATACATCAATAAAAACAAGTGCTGGTGAGGATGTGGAGAAAGGAGAACACTTTTGCACTGTTGGTGGGAATGCAGGCTGGTGCAGCCACTGTGGAAAGAAAAAAAATTAAAAATGGATTTGCCTTTTGACCCAGTGATCCCCATTCTGGGAATATATCCGAGGGAATTCAAAATACTAATTTGAAAGAACATAAGCATCTCTAGGTTAATTACAGTGTTATTTGCAATTGCCACGATATGGAAGCTGCCCAAGTGTCCATTAGTAGATGAATGGACACAACAACTATGGGACATTTACACAATAGAATACTACTTGGCCATAAAGAGGAAGAAATTTTAACCATTTGTGACAGTATGGATGAACCTGGAAAACCTTATGCTAAGTGAAATAATCCACTCAGAGAAAGACAAATACCATATAATTTCATCCATATGTGGAATCTAATGAATAAACTGAACTAACAAGCAAAATAGAGACACTTTTCATAGATTTAAAACAGGATAACAGATAAGGGGGGTATGGAATGGAGGGATTGAGCAAAAAGGAAAAAGAACTTATGGACATGGTCAATAGTGTGGTGATTTCAGGGCAAGGGTGTAATGAGACTAAATGGTAGTGGAAAAAAGTACAATAAATAAAGAAAAAATTATTAATCAATAATAAAAAATCAAAACAATATAAATTCAACAAGTTACATTTACAAAAATTTATAGATCAAGAAAAAATAAAATATTAAAACATTTAAAAACACATATAAATGAATCCTAGGAGAAATATAGAAATTAAAAAATGAACAACTATTTAAAATAGTTTTTAACAATAGGACCATAAAATACACAGAATTCAGTTGATTTTATACACAAATAATAAAAATATGTTTAAGAAATAGTTTTGGTCATTTAATAAATAAGAAAAAGAACAAGTATGTCTTAACTAAATATAAGAAGCTAGTAGAACTTGATAAGAAAACAAATTATAGAATGGGAAAGTAACATTTGAGGCCATTTCTACTTAAGAATATGGATGTTAATACCTTAAGTAAATATTGACTTTGTGCTACAATATTTTAAAATACATCATGGCTGGGAAGGAAGAACAAGTGGATGGAACACAGGGTATTTTTTATGGCCATGAAAGTATTCCATCTGATATTGTAATGGTGGATACATGTTATTATAAATTTGTAAAAACCTATAAAACTGTACAACACAAAGGAGCTCTAATGTAAAATGTAGACATCAGTTAATATAATATATAAATATTGGTTAATGTTTTATCACAAATGTACCTCATTAATGCAAGATGTTAATAATAGGGGAATGATGGGGGAATGGAAAAGTGGGGGGTATACATATTTTAATTTTAATTTTAATTGAATTTATTGAGATTACATTTGTTAATGAAACTACATAGGTTTCAGGTGTACAATTCTGTAATACATAGTCTGTATGTTGTATTATGTATTCACCACACCAAGTCAAGTGTCCTTCCATCACCACTTATAACTCCTATACCTTCTTCTACTTCCCCCACTGGCCCCTCTCTGGTAATCACCATGCTGTTGTCTGTGTCTATGATTTTATTTGTTAATCCTTTCACTTTTTCCACCAAGCCCCACAAAAACCCCAACCCCTCTGACAGTCATCAGTCTGTTCTTTGTATCTATATCTCTTATTATTTTGTTTGTTAATATAGTTTGTTAATTAGATTCCACATATGAGTGAAATCATACGGTGCTTGTATTTCTCTGACTGCCTTATTTCACTTAGCATAATGCCCTTTTGGTCCATCCATGCTGTCCAAAAGGGTAAGACTTCCTTTTTTTTTTTACTGCTGAGTAATATATGCCATTGTGTATAGGTACCACAGCTTATTTTATCTACTCATATACTGATGAACACTTGGGCTGCTTTGAAACTTGGCCATTGTAAATAATGCTGCAATGAACATAGGGGTGCATATATTCTTTCAAATTAGTGTTTTGGGTTCCTTTGGATATATTCCCCAAAGTGGAATCACTGAGTCATAAGCAGTCCCATTTTTAATTTTTTTTAAGAGGAAGAGAAACATCAGTGTGTGCGTGCCTCTTGCATGCCCCCCAGTGGGGATCTGGCCTGCAGCCCAGGCATGTGGCCTGACTGGGAATTGAACCATTGACCCTTTGGTTCACAGGCCAGCACTTAATCCACTGAGCCACACCAGTCAGGGCCCATTTTTAATATTTTGAGGTAACCTCATACTGCTTTCCAAAGTGGCTGCACCAATCTGCATTCCCAGCATAGTACATGAGGGTTCACTTTTCTCCACATCCTCACCAACACTTGTTACTTGTTGATATATTGATGATAGCCATTCTGAGAGGTGTGATGTGATATCTCATTGTGGATTTAATTTGGATTTTTCTGATGGTTAGTGATGCTGTGTGCATCTTTTCATATGTGTTCTGGCCATCAATATGTCATCTTTGGAGAAGGGCCTATTTAGATCCTTCACCGTATTTTTAAATTGGATTTTTTGGTGTTGTTTTATAAGTTGTTTATAAATTTGGGATATTAACCCCTCATCAGATGTATCATTGACGAATATGTTGTCCTCTTCAGTGTTTTTTTTTTTTAATTTCTTAATGCTTTCCTTTGTTGTGCAAAACCTTTTTAGTTTGATGTGGTCTCATTTGTTTTTTTGTTTTCTTTCCCTTGCCCCAGGAGATACATCAGAAAAAATATTGCTACAAGTAATGTCCAGGGTTTTACTGCCTACGTTTACTTCTAGGATTTTTATGGTATCAAGTCTAACACTTAAGTCTTTAATCCATTTTGAGTTTATTCCTGTGTATGGTGTAAGAAAGTGGTCTAGTTTCATTTTTTTGCATATATCTGTTTAATTTTCCTAACACCATTTATTAAATACACCATCTTTACCTCATTGTACTTTTTGCCTCCTTTGTCAAATATTAATGGACCATAAAAACATATGTTTATTTCTGGGCTCTTTATTGTGTTCCACTGATTCTGTTTTTATGCCAGTGCCATGCTGTTTTGATAACTATGGCCTTGGATATAGTTTGATACCTGGTAACATGATTCCTCCAACTTTGTTCTTCTTTCTCAAGATTGCTGTGGCTATTCAGAACCTTTGTGGTTCCACATAAATTTTTGAAATATTCATTCTAGCTCTATGAAATGTGCCATTGGTATCTTAATAAGAATTTTGTTGAATCTATAGATAGCTTTGGGTAGTATGGACATTTAAAGATGTTAATTCTTCTGTCCATAAACATGGTATATGCTTCCGTTTATTTGTACTTTCTTTAATTTCTTCTTTAGTGTCTTATAATTTCCCAAGTACAGGTCTTTTACATATCTGATTAAATTTATTCCTAGGTCTATAACTTTTCTTGAAGCATTGTGAATCAGATTGTTTTTTGTTTCCCTTTCTGGTAGTTTATTATTGGTGTATAAAAATGCAACTGATTTCTGGATATATATTTTGTATACTGCTACTTCACTGAATGCATTTATCAGTTTTAGTGGTTTTTAGTGGAATCTTTAGGATTGTCTGTATATAATATTATGATATCTGCAAATAATGACAGTTTTACATCTTCCTTTCCAATATGAAGATTGCCTTTTTGTTATTCTTCTTATCTGATTGCTGTTGTTAGGACTTCCACTATTATGTTGAATAAAAGTGGTGAAAGCAGGCATCTCTGTCTTTTTTCTGATCTCAAAAGAAACACTTGTATTTTTTGCCCATTGAGTATGATGGTGGTTGTGTGTTTGTCATATATGGCCATTATTATATTGATGTATATTCCTTCCATTCTCACTTTGCTGAGAGTTTCTTTTTTATCATAAATGGGTGTTGGATTTTATCAAATGTTTTTTATGTATCTGTTGATATGTATGATCATGTGGTTTTTACCCTTCATTTTGTTTATGTGGTATATCACATTTATTAATTTGTGGATATTGTACCAACCTTGCATCTCCGGAATAAGTTCCACTTGTTCATGGTATATAATGTTTTTGTACTGCTGGATCCAGTTTGCTAATATTTTGCTGAGAATTTTAACATCTATTTTATCAGGATATTGACCTATAATTTTCTTTGTAGTATCTTTAGCTGCCTTTGGAATTAAGGTAATGTTGGCCTTTTAAAGGGAGCTTAGGAGTCTTCCCTTCACTTGAAATTTTTGGACTAGCTTGAGAAGCATAGATATTAGTTCTTCTTGGAATGTTTGGTAAAATTTGCCTGTGAAGCTATCTGGTCCAGGACTTTTGTTTGGTGGGAGTTATTTCTATTACTGTTTCAATATCACTAGTTGTAATATACTTATTCCAATTATCTGATTCTTTCTTATTAAGTATTGGAAGATTTTAAAACTGAATCAGGATTTTACCTATTTATTTGAGATTATCCAATGTGTTGGCATATAGCTATTTGTAATATTTTCTCACAGTCTTTTGTATTTCTATAGCATCAGCTCTTACTTTCCCTCTTTTATTTTTGATTTTATTTATTAGGGTTCTCTATCTTTTCTTCTTGATGAGTATGCTTAAACATTTGTCAATGTTTTTTGTCTTAAAAAAAAACAGATCTTGGTTTTGTTGATTTTTGAAATTATTTTTAGACTCTATTTTGTTTATTTCTACTCTGATCTTTATTATTTCCTTCTTTCTACTCACTTTGGTCTTTGTTTTCTTTTTCAAGTTCCTTTAAGTGTGAAGTTACATTATTTATTTGAGCTTTTTCTTATTTTTTTGAGATAGGCCTGTAATGCTATGGATCTCCCTCTTAGTACTGCTTTTGCTGTGTCCCAGAGATTTTGGGTTGCTGTGTCCTCATTTTCATTTGTTTTAAGGTATCCTTTGATTTCTTCCTGCTCTCATTGTTAACCCATTCATTGTTTAGTAACATGTTATTTAGCTTCCATGTATTTGTGTGTTTTTCAGTTTTTTTCTTGTGATTGATTTTTGCTTTATAGCATTATGGAAAGAAAAGTAGCTTGATATTTTTATTTTATTAAATTTATTGGGACTTGTTTTGTGTACTAATGTGTTGTATCTTAGCAAATGTTCCATGTGCATTTCAAAAGAATGTATATTCTGCTGCTTTGGGCTTAAATGCTCTGAAGATATCAATCAAATCCATTTGATATAGTGTGTCATTTAAGATCACTGTTTCCTTGTTGATTTTCTTTCAGGAAGATCCATTGATGCCAGTGGGGTGTTAAAATATCCTACTGTAACTGTATTAATATCAGTCTCTTTTTTTATGTTTATCATGATTTTCTGTACACATTTATGTTCTCTTATATTGGGCGCATAAATATTTACCGGGTTTATACCCTGTTATTGGATTGCTCTTTTTATTATTAGTATCCTTCTTTGTTGCTTACTACGGTCTTTGTTTATAGTTTATTTTGTCAGATATGAGTATTGCTACCTGAGCTATTTTTTCATTCCATTTGCATAAAATATTTTTTTGTCCACCCATTTACTTTTAGTCTTTGTGTGTCTTTCATTCTGAGGTGGGTCTCTTGTAGATAGCACATATACGGGTCTTGTTTTCTTATTCATTCAGCTACCCTATGTTTTTTCACTGGTCTACTAATTTTTTAAAAACAAAATCTGCTCTTCAAGTAAATTCCATGAATAAAGCAGTAGTGCCTTTACACACTAATAATACTTCTCTGTTGTAAAAAAGAAAGGATTCTTACATTTTTAAAAGCAGGATAGACAGAGTATTAAGCTAAGTGAAAAACATCAGGCAGAGAACGATAAATACCATATGATATTACTTTTGTGTGGAATTTAATGAACAAAATAAACAAGCAAAATAGAAACAGACTCATAGATACAGAGAACAGACTGACAGCTGTGAGAGGGGAAGGCAATTGGGGGGTCAGGGTGATAAAGGTGAAAGGATTAAACAGTACAGATTGGTAGCTGCAGAATAGCCACAGAGATGTAGATCTATACCCAAGACAACAGGGTATGGGGCTAGGTGGGTGTGTGGGGAATAGGGTGACCACTCTGTAGAGTGCATGGTTTTCTAGTCACTTTGCTGTACATCTGAAACTAATGCAAAGTGGTATTAAATGTAAACTTGGTTGAAATAATTTTTTTAAAAAGCATAGAAAATACATCTTCATCAATTTTAGTTCATTCTAGAAAAATAAGGGTAAGATAATAATAAATTCATAAATTTTGTAGGCCATGTTGCCAAACTATTGAAGAAAATCAGATGGGTTTTTTTCCCATAGATACAATCATTGCAATTTATAAGACAATTTATAAGTAATCTTAAGAATGGAAATAAAGTACCAGAAATATACAGAAAACATGATAAAATACAAAATTATTTCATTTAAAGGGAGTATGATTATACTAAGATAATTATCAGCATATATTCAAATTTAAGTAGAATTGATAGATAATTCATAAATATAAAAAAACCCCAAAATTTGAAAAGAAATATGAAACTTTCATATTAATGGAAAGTATTGACTATAGAAACTGAAGTCATTCTGAATTATTATAGTGAAATGATAGTAAGGCATAAAAATAAGGTAAAAAATTTTGAGAACTTGTACAGTACTGTGATTAAGATCATGGAATTATGACAGGATACTCTTTTGGTTCAAATTGTGATTGTATCACTTACTAATAGTATAATTGTGAGTAGCTTACTTCTTTCTGTGCAACCCATCTCTCATGTAAACAATACAAATAATAGTGGCATATGACTCATTGCATTGGTTTGAATAACAATAAACATAAAGCCAATAAAATAATGCATGCTACATAGTAAATACTATACAAAGGTTTGCTATTATTGTTATTATTTGTAGTTTAATTAGCATTCTTTCCTGTGGAATGGACAATGGATAAGAAATAAGGGGATAAGGGTAGGAGGAGGCAGGAGAAGAAAATGGGGATGGAAAGAGACTTGGCTTGGCTTGGGGCAATGGGTGCATAATGCAGTGTGTAAATGATGTTTTACTGAGTTGTATACTTGAAATCTGTATGGTTTTGTGAACCGATGCCATTCCAATAAATCCAATTAATAAAAAAGAGTCATAGAAATATGAATAACATAAAATTTCATTTATATGTGGAATCTAAAGAAAAAATAAAGTAGAAACAGACTCATAGAAACAGAGAACAGACTAATGGTTGACAGAGGGGTGGGGGTTGGAGGGCTGGGTGAAAAAGATGATGGGATGAAGAATTGAAAATTGGTAGTTATAGAATAGTCACAGAGATATAAATTATAGCATAGGGAATATAGTCAATAACATAATAATAACTATGTATGGGGGCCAGGTTGATACTTGAAATATCAGGGGGACCACTCTGTGAAGTACATGATTGTCTAACCACAATGCTGTACACCTGAAACGAATAAAGAATAATATTGAATGTAAATTGTAATTGAAAAATAAAATTTTTAAAAGAAAAAAGAAATAGTAAATAATTAGGGAGATGAGATATGTGATATGCATATAACTCTATAGTCTGGTACCCGTACTCAGTAAAAAAGTCATTATTTAAAATTGCAACTCACCCCTTCAAACCTGATGGCCCCGCCTATCATTTCCTCATGTATAGTTAACTCTTGTCCATGTGGAGCCTGAGGGACAAATTTTCCTACCTTCACCAGATGTTGGAGACCAGCAGGAAAATTGCAATAGTTCAGTATATCATATTGTGCAACAGCATTTCTATTTTCATCCAGGGTCACTTGGTTCCCATTACTGTTAATAAATTGAATGACTCTCAGAGGTTGGTGGAGCGAAAATGAATGCATAGGAGAATAATTAAGAAAAAACACAAATTCACTTGGTAACCAAAAATAAAAAGTAAAAAATTAAAAAAACCTCCCTGACTCTGAGATTTCTAGAATGCATGACCCTGGGGAAATCTCTTATGATGCATAGCTTCCAGAAAAAATAAATGACAATATTAACAAAATGAATGCATATATTCATGTGATTGTATAATTAAATGTTGACTGGAATTCCATCACTCCCTCATTGTTGAGGACAAAAAGCCCAAGTTTAATGTTATATTTGATGTAGATAAAGAAAAGTGTGGTTTTAAATTCTTTATGACTCATTTAAAAGCAGTTTGTCTTAAAATCTTACTTAACTTTTCTTCATATGAGATTTTCTCATATGTAGAAATAGTAATCTATACCTTTTAAGGTTATTTTGAATTAAAGAGACAATATAGACAACATAGAGAGGGCTGGGAAAAAAGTAAAAGCTCAAACCTGATTTTTTCTTATGGTTATTTTAGGGGATCAGTAAATAGGTCTACAAAAGTCACACTGAAAACAATGGCCGGAAATGTGGAGCAAACATTTCTTCCTTAAATGGAGTATAACAAGATGTTGTCCAGCCACAGACACATTCTACATGTTGATAGTCTCTACATACACACATCACAACTGAAATCTTTTTAGAAAACTGCATGTATTTGTGTAATTTAGGATATATATTACAAGTGTAGTCTTTCTCAGTTACAATTAAAATTTTGAGAAACTCACATTTTTGACTGTGTGTTTCAAGAATCTAGGCTTCAAGGCCTATGGTGCATTAGTAGAAATAATTACCTGCCAGGGGTAAAACTTCAGTGTGTTGGTATATTCCTCAGACATCACTTGTGTTGTTAAAAAAAGCACTTCATGGATGGCATGGGCCACAGAATACCCAGCATCATAGGTAATCTTAATGAAGTCAAATGTAATCATGTCAGAATAATGCACAGACACAGAAGCCAAAGAAGCATTTAGTGGACCTTCGTCAAGTGTTTCACAGTCAGAATCAGACAAAGAGCAAGCAAAGGAAAAAAGCCACAGAAATAAACTTTTCCTTAATAAAAGGAAAATGTCTTCTGGATATTTAGGAGGGTTAACCATCTGAAACAAAAGTCTGAAACCAGGGATCTCTCTACTGTGCTTTGAAAAAATGAGAGTTCCATGGAAATGATTAATTATGAAGTTTTTCCCATTTATGGTGAAATCCCACCAGTGGGTGGTGATCCACTTTCCAAGACTCCAAATTATTCATTACCAGAGTAGTCAGGGCTGCTAGTGAGTCAGTATCACCATAGACAATAGTCACATTTATTGATTGGATCATCAATATTGGCCAAGGACATCCAAGTTGAAAAGGAACTAAATCTCTCAAGGGTAGACAGCTTTTCTGTAAAGTCTGCACAGACACCTCCCCTGGCCATTTCTTCTCTCAGCTCCCAGAGGAATTGCTCACCTCTCCTGTCATCTGAGATGATCAGTCAGTCCTACCCATGTCCAGCTGAAATGAAGCAATAATTTCACCATTCCAAGGGTCAAAGATGAATCCTGGGGAGCAATTTGATACAGAGATGGAAATTGTTTTGTCACCCAGTAAGGGATTAAAAGGACCATAGCTAATCTGAGAGAGAAAGGAAAAACATCATCCATGTATATTCAGAAGAAGTGATTTAAAGGAGAAGAATAAAAATAAAACACACATCAGGCATGCCACTTTACACTCCTAGGAATAATTCAAAGGTATTAAGTAAATTACTAGGGCACCTGGAAGAGGTGTGTAAAAGAAAAACTAGAGTTTTTCTTGATGAGGTTTTTATTTAACTAATTAATGAGAAAAGCCTCTGGAAGACAAAGTTTCTGGTTTATAAAACAGTTGTGGAACAAAGATTCATATAATTAGGGAGAGACAAGATAAAATAAAATTTCTATATAAGATTAAAAAATTAGTGATATTACATAGGGTAATTACAATAATAAACTTTGAGATTTCTTCTGTACCAAATTTCACTGCCAAAAGAATAATAAAATCTCAGCTTACAAGATTTTTCTACAAGCTCTTATCTAATTTCAGAAGGCTTGTAACAGTTCAGGTCTGATTATCAGTCAAGGGTACCACTTTTAGGAGAGTCAGGTGATAGTCAGGAAGTCTTTATAGATATAGTAGTTAGATAATAACAGCATGATATTAAATAATAAAGCAATTATTATTTTGCCCTTTTGGGGTTAAATAGAACTTTTTCTTTCTGGAAAAAGAGAGGTTAGTTTTCCCTTTCCATTCTTTATAATTTATCACCTTAACTTTGGGTGAAATCAATTGGGAAAGTAATTGTTCAGATACAGGCCTCCTAGAACTGGCATGGCTGTATCATCTGGCAGTGCCTCATTACGCTAACCTTCACATCGTGTTCCCTCATTACTCTAAATAAACTCTAAGAAAAAAGGGATCTTTTATTATATTTGGGGATATCAAAGACAATTCTGAGCTGCATTTTGTTGACATGTCTTATAAGAAGAGGAAAGAAAAAGCAATATCTCTGACCCACGCCATCTTATCTCATCTGTGGGAATTTGTAGAGTTCCAGCAGTGTCTCCAACTGAAGAACAAATTTTGATGTAATTCCTTCAAGAACAGCCACAGATTTGCTCTGTCTCTCACAGTTATAATTAGGAATGTCCTCTCTCCCTCCTGACAGCCAAAGCACTGGGCCCTCTAAGGTCCTCTGATAACTGTGGTAGGATTTGCAGACATGATATCCCAGAGACACATTGGGTAAGAGAAGGGGGTTCCTGTTGATCTCCTCAGTGGCAAAAATGAAAGCCAAAACGTACATGTAGTGTTTGTAGAGAAACCTGCATGGGGAGGAGATCATTAGAAAAGAAGATCAAACCACATGCTTCTGAAGAATTCCCTAAGCAGAAAAAAAAAAGGAAATTTAGAGAACAGACTCTCATGTCTCCCACTCAATGTCTGGTGATACCATCTCCTTTCTGACCTAAGTGTGTGGAAATAATATACCTAGGGCTCAGTAGGCTCTGAATTAGTTGAGTATCAGGTAGATAAATCAGTACCCAAGGAGAATACAAATTAAAAAACTGTAAATTAAGCATGGGGTTGAGTTGCACACATAATCACTTGGTGGTAGGACTTCAAGGGCATTTGTTCATTTTGTTTATGAAGAAATTACTTTCAAGAGTAGCCGAAACAGAAAGTGAAGTAGGAAATGAGCACAAGGTAAGAGAGGATGTTTGAGGTAAAAGATCAGAACCAGGAATCAGACAGGGCAAGTAAGGAGGGAGAACATATTTTGGAGAAAATGACTTCAGAAAACTGAATGCCTAAGCATCATTTGGTTTAGCCTCACAGGTCAGGAAGATAAACCCAGACTTTAGAGTTCTTAGAAAGTAGTGGGAAGAAATGTACCATTTTAAGTGATTCTGAGAGAGGATAAAGAGGTGGACAAGGACTTATCTTTTCCTACAGTTGTCTTTCAAGCAATGAAAATTCTCAGAGTTAAGGCCTTGAATGTATTTTGTATTATTCAAACATCTAAAGTAAGGTTGCTGGAGAATTAAGTTTAATTTTTATTTCTCATTCTTATTCTGACTTATAGAAAGGCTCACTCCATGTTTTAAATGTTTCTCTTCAATGATTGCAGTATATGCATAATTACAATAATATTACATACAATAATAAATATATTCAATTATTTTGTTCATTTTAATTTTCAGTGGAAAAATTAAATTCTTAAATGTCTTAAACAGATAGAAATGCTTAATGTAATAACTCTTAGATTTACTGTAGGCTTAATATTACATAAAATATTACATGTAATATTGTTAAGTTCACCTCTATATAAGTATAAATGTTCACATTTTATATATGGTAATAATTCTAAGAAAGAATAAACATAACACAGAGTCTAAGCCTAAACTGAAAAGCAAATTCCACTAGATTGTGTTAAATAGACATAATACATAAGAGAGAACACAGCCTTCCCAAAAGCTTAACAGTTTGTCTCAAAACAGAAAACATAGGCACAGCATACATAGGGTTTTTGAGACCGAGATTTGTGATTTTTAGGAAGATCTTGCAAAGAGAAGAACTAGCTGGCTCTAATCAGAGTTTATGACATAGCAGTTTGGATTGCTGGACATTGTAAGGCAAGGATGTTAAGGCAGAGCTTGATAAGTAAACTCTTGGTCTTAATAAGTAAATTCTTTTTGGTTCATCCAGTCATGTTTTCCTGTAGCAGCTATTTCCTGCAACAAACAATTGTTATTTTTTGGCTTATTCTCACTATTGTTCCACAAATGTAGGAAAGTATGATTCATGTCACTATTGTTTAGCACAAAGATGGCATAAGTGTGTTTGTCCATGACATGTTTAATATTGCAGCAGTAAGGTATACCTGCTCATAGTATTGTTTAACATAAGAATGAGAAATTATTTTGTTTAGTCCTTGGACAGATACATAGAACAAACTAAATTGCTAGGGGTTAATAGTATATTGAGTGTTAAAGTTAAAGACAGAGAACAGCCTTGAAAATTCCCCAGGGAACACAAAACCAGTTTGATCATACAAACAAAAGCTAACTTATTTTTCAAGACCAATGATGGGCTACAGGGCAGACCACCCCAAATATACCACTTTGTCATTTTAATTAATTGAAAAAAAGATAATTAAGAAACAGGCAGTGCAAAAGCAACAGTAGACACTCCTTTGTATGCCTTGAAATTAAGAAATACGCATGTGAAAGGCACTCTTCCTGTAAACAAGGAAAGGTGAGAAGTCCTTACTTGAAGAAAAAGAGAATTCAGGAACAAGATGTATAAGCAAATTTTGTTACTAATTCAGCATTTTGCTACCCTAAGCCCAAACTTCTTTGTGAATTTTTCACAAATAATTGTTTCTTTGTTTGAGGGGTGTAAAAGCTGCCTGCTTTGCTCACTTTTTGGAGCCTCATTCATATTTTCTTTCAAGTGCTCCCATTCTGCAATATATTATTTCTAATTATTACTTTAGTGATTCATTGGTTTTATTTTGGCTATTTATGAACCTTTCCTTGGGCTCTACTAATTTGTTAGAGTAGCTCACCGTGGGAGGAACTCTGGCCTGCAGAATTCCTCCCGTCCACTGTGGAGGAGAGATAAATCATCCTGGACACAATCTTGCTGTTCCAGTGGGTAAGGGGGTGGTGATTCCCTCTGATGGAGAATACGCTGAGCCCTTCTCCCAAATGGCTTTTATTGGGAATGGTATGTGTAGGTGTATACAGCATACATGCATAGTTCATCAACCAATGTTAAAAAGGCTATAGTCATACAAAAACAGGTATTATCTATAGATAACAATTGGAGGAACACAGAAATCTGTCAAAGGTCAGGATCTGTTAGTCATGCTGACCCCAGAGGGTCTTTAAGACATGTTTCATGAGATAAGGAGTTTGCTCTGTATGCCTTGAACTTAAACATCTGGTTTATATCGACAGGGCTATACAAAACAAAGCAGAGCAAGCTTCAAAGGATATAATGTATTTATCAGACCTGATTCCCATGGAAACCCTTGGTGTTAGAGTTGGGTCATGTATGCCACCTGCATTGTTACCTGGTTTACCAGGGAGACTTGCTAGACCCTTTCAGGGCTTGCTGTTGTGGGGCTATAGTCTCCAAAACCACACAGAGTGGTCTCCAACATCTCCTCCTTTATTGTATATTATGGCGGTATAACCAAACGCATTGTGCTGCTGTAATCAACAAAGTTATGCAAGGTAGAGCAGACTTCAAAGGACAAAATGTTCATTCTTTCTCAGGCCAGATTTGCCCCCAGGAGCCATTCAGTCCAGTGCAAGGTTGCAGCTGCCTCTGGCATTATTTTCAGGCTGAGTCAGGCAGGGAGAGCAAAGCAAAGCAGCCAAGAGATTAGGAGACTTTTTACAGAAAGAATGAGGACTCAGGCTATGACAAAGTTGAGGGGTAAGGGTCTTTCTGCCCCTTCTCTGTAGACCCCTAAGTCCTTCCCAGATGGTTCCTTTGTGACTGTGCCTGTCTTAGGTTTCCCATCCCTTTAGGAGTCTTACCTGTCATTCGCTAACTAGTCATCCATGTGAGCCAAGCAGGGGGAAGTTAGGTAGGCAAGGGCTGCTCTCCTGCCAGGAGGATAGGTTCTGTCTCCTTAGTGGCTCATGACCCCAAGGCCTTTTCACTCAGCCCTAGCTATGGGACTCTTCTGTCCACTAATGAGGCTACAGTCCCTGAAACCAGGCAGGATGGCTTCCAACATCACCCCCACCCCCTTTTTTTTTGTTGTGGCAGATACAGTGGTAAGCCTGATGAGGCCTGCTGCTTGCTCTTCACATACACCATCCTTGGAAAATAATTTGTATATGCATTTCAAGGCACAAAAGACCACAATGGTTAGGGGGCATCTTATAGTCCCCATGACCCAGGCATACAAATTTAGTCCTTAAAACCAAGTCTTTGATTGAGCCATTGTAAGTTTTCATGCAGGGTCTGAAAGACCTCCAGCTCAGTGAGTTGCTTAATGTCCTGAAGTTGCTGATGTAGCTCAACCTGGAGTTGATCGATTTGTCCCTTGAGATTGGAGGAAAAGACCCCTCACAGGTGATGTTGGACCTCCTCCCATGAGTACCGACTGGAGTTCCACTTCAGGGGGATGACACACAGCTTAGAGAAGCCTGGATCACAAGTGAGTTGTTGACAAGTGACAAGAGCATCCTGCCACTCTCCCAGCCATGTTACTGCAGGCTCTATGGCTGAGGGCCTGACAAGGATATCCTGGCCAATGCATGTTTGTTGGATTGTTTCTTGAGTTGTATTGGTGAAGAGGGCATCAACAGCATTAGCAATCTGGAAGGACTCAGCCAGAGCAGTGGCAGCCACTACAGCAGAGGCAGCTATAATGATAGCAGAAACAATACAAGTGCTATACTACCCAAAGCCATTTATAGATTCCATGCAATCCATATTAAAGTAGCTATGACATATTTTACAATGTGGAACAAACATTTCAGAAGTTTATATGGAATCATAAATGACCCCAAATAGCTGCAGCAATTTTGAGAAAGAAGAGAAAAGTAGGAGGGATCACAATACCTGATACAAAACTATTACAAGGCCATTGTAATCAAAACAGCCTGCTACTGACATAAAAATGGACCAATGGAACAGAATAGAGAGCCCAGAAATAAACCCACATCTCTATGGTCAATTAATATTCAACAAAGGGGGAAGAAGCATAAAATGGAGGGAAAATAGCCTCTTCAACAAATGGTGTTGGGAGAACTGGACAGCTACATGCAAAAAAAGATGAAACTTGAGCACCAACTTACACTATACACAAAAATAAATCCAAGGTGGGTAAAAGACTTAAATATAAGTTGTAACACCATAAAAGTCCTAGAGGAGAACATTGGCAGAAAAATCTCAGACATTTCATGCAGCAACATCTTCACAGATATGTCCCCTAAAGCAATGGACATAAAGGAAAAAATAAACAAATAGGACCTTGTCAAATTAAAAAGCTGCATGGCTAAAGAAAAGAGCATTAAAATGAAAAGAGAGCAACCATGTGGGAAAACATATTTGTTAATGACACCTCAGACAAGGGCTTGATCTCCAAAATATATAAAAAACTCACATGACTCCAATTAAAGACAAAAAAAAACAATTAAAAATGGGCAAAACACTTTAACAGACACTTCTCCAAGTGGACATACAGAGGGCTCAGGGACACATGAAAATATACTGAGCAACACTAGCCATCAGAGAGATGCAAATTAAAACCACAATGAGATACCATCTCACACCAGTCAGAATGGCCAACATAAACAAATCAACAAACAAGTGTTGGAGAGGATGTGGAGAAAAGGGAACCCTAGTGCACTATTGGTACGAATGCAGACTAGTGCAGTCACTGTGAAAAACAGTATGGAATTTCCTCAGAAAACTAAAAATGGAACTGCCTTTTGACACAGCAATTCTGCTGCTGGTTTTATACCCTAAGAGTACTGAAACACCAATTCAAAAGAACCTATGTACCCCAATTTTCATAGCAGCACAATTTACAATAGCCAAGTGCTTGAAGCAACCTAAGTGCACATCAACAAATGAGTGGATAAAAAAACTATGGTACATGTATGAAATGGAATTCTATGCAGCAGAGAGAAGGAAGGAGCTTATACCTTTTGGGACAGCATGGATGGAACTGGAGAGCATTATGCTAATTGAAATAAGCCAGGCAATGAGGGGCAAATACCATATGATCTCACCTTTAACTGGAACACAATCAACCAAAGAAAAAAGCAAAAAAAAAATATATCCATAGTCATTTGTGGGGGGGCTCCACCCTCAGAGCCCCATCTGTCCACCACAGTTGAGAATAAGACTACCAAGACATGATCTGCTTGGGGAGGAGAGGTGGCCAATCCCTCAAAGGAGAAGGGTGAAGAGCCCCTTCCTTAATGGAATTATTAGGTCTGTTCTACATAGGAATACAGGTAAAGCTCATCAATCATTTTCAAGTGGCAAGGATCAACAACAGATAGCATGCTCAGCTTGTTAAAAAGAACTCTGAGGGCTTAATCTGAGTCAGGGTCTGTCAGCTACAAAACTCTGGGAGACAGACTCATTTCCTGCCCAGACCCTTATCATTTAAGTGAGAGCATTCATAGCAAAGCAGGTTTCACAGGACTTTATGAATTCTGTCTTATGCCCAATCACCTGGGGAGCCCACCCTATCCAGCACAGAACTGCACTGCCCTCTGTCAATGTTTCAGGCTTAAGTGGAGCAGAGCCAGGAAGCCAAGATAAGGAAACTTCTCCAAGATGGATTGAGGACTCAGGCTATGTCGGGATGGCTGGGGGGCGAGTCCATCACCCCCTTTTGTTGTAGCCCCCCTGAGTCCTTCCTTGAGGGCCTTCTACATGATCATGCCTGTCTTAGGTGACCCCTCCCTTGAGGGAATCTTACCTGTCGTTGGCTAACTGACCAAGCATTGGGCACCAGATATGGATGAAGGAGAAGCGGCGCTCCTGCCAAGGAGATAAGCTTTGTCTCCTTAGTGGCTTACAGTCTGAAGGTCACTCACTCAGCCTTAGCCATGGGGGTGTAACAACTCCTGAAACCAGTCACGGTGGTTCCCAACAGTCATTGAAATTAACAATGTAACAATAACCAGAGGAGAGGGGGGAGGTGACAGTGAGAAGAAAGGTTTTCAGGAACTACTATAAAGGACACATGAACAAAACCAAGGGGGACTGGCAAATTGCATCCACAAATACATTAAAAAGATCATACACTACGACCAAGTGGGATTCATCCCTGGGATGCAAGGATGGTACGATATTCGCAAATCAATACACGTGATATACCACATAAGCAAAGGAAAGATAAAAATCACATGATCATATCATGTGATATGATCAATAGATGTGGAAAAAGCATTTGATAAGGTACAGCACCCATGATAAAATCACTCAACAAAGTGGGAATAGAGGAAGCATTCCTCAACATCATAAAGGCCATATATGAGAGACCTACCACCAACATCATAGTCAATAGACAAACACTAAAAACTTTGTCACTAAGATCAGGAACAAGACAAGGTTGTCCATTTTCACCATTCCCATTCAACATAGCATTGGAAGTCCTAGCCACAGCAATCAGACAAGAAAAGAAATTAAAGGTATTCAAATTGGAAAAGAGGAAACAAAACTGTCATTGTTTGCAGATGACACGATAGTATACGTAGAAAACTGTATAGACTCCATCAAAAAAACTGCTTGACCCAATAAATGAATTTAGCAAAACAGTGGGATACAAAGTCAATATCCAGAAATTGAAGGTATTTTTGTATACCAACAATAAAACATCATAAATAGAAATCAGGAAAAAAATTCCATTTCATGTAGCAACAAGAAAAATAAAATACCTAGGAATAAACCTAACCAACGAGGTAAAAGACCTGTATTAAGAAAACTACTCAACACTGAAGAAAGAAATTAAGAAAGACACAAATAAATGGAAACATATACTGTGTTCATGAATTGGAAGTATTAACATCATCAAAATGTCCATACTACTCAAAGCAATTTATAGATTCAATGCAATCCTTATTAAAGTACCAATGGCATACTTCACAGATAAAGAACAAACACTTCAAATATTTATATGGAACAGTTAGTGACCCCAAATAGCTGCAGCAATTTTGAGAAAGAAGAGCAAAGTAGGAGGAATCACAATACCTGATACCAAACTGTACTACAAGGCCACTGTAATGAAAACTGCCTGCTACTGGCATAAGAATAGACACATGCTCCAATGGGACGGAATAGAGAGCCCAGAAATAAACTCAAGTTTCTATGGTCAATTAATATTTGACCAAGCAGGCAGCAGCATAAAATGGAGCAAAGATATCCTCTTCAACAAATATTGTTGGGAGAGCTGAACAGCTATATGCCAAAAAAAAAAAAAAAATTAGACTCAATCACCAACTTACACCATGTACAAAAATAATTTCAAGGTGGATAAAGGATTTCAATATAAGTCTTGACACCATTAACATCCTATAGCAGAACATAGGCAGGAAAATCTCAGATATTCCACACAGCAATATTTTCACTGATATGTCCCCTAGAGCAAGGGACATAAAGGAAACAATTAACAAATTGGATCTCATCAAAATAAAAAGCTTCTACAAAGCTAAAGAAAACAGTATTAAAATAAAAAGAGAACCAAGTATATGGGAAAATGTATTTGCCAATGATACCTCAGACAAAGAGTTTGATCTCCAAAATATATAAAGAATTCACATGACTCCACTCTAAGAAGACAAGCAACCCAATTAAAAAATGAACAAAGGACTTGAGCAGACTCTTCTCCAAGGAGAACATATAGAGGGTCCAAAGACATATGAAAGGATGCTCAGTATTACTAGCCATCAGAAAGTTGCAAATTAGAACCACAATGAGATACCACTTCCCACCAGTCAGGATGGCCATCATAAACAAAGCAACAAACAGCAAGTGTTGGAGAGGTTGTGGAGAAAAGGGGACCCTAGTGCACTGTGGGAGGGATTGCAGACTGGTACAACCACTATGGAAAGCAGTATGGAATTTCCTCAGAAAACTAAAAATGGAAATGCCTCTTGACCCAATGATTCCACTTCTAGGATTATATCATAAGAATCCCAAAACACCGTTCAAAATAACCTATGCACCCCAATGTTCATAGCAGCACAATTTACAATAACCAAGTGCTGCAAGCAACCAAGTACCCATCAGTAAATGGATCAAAAAACTACATCTACACAATGGAATTCTACTCAGCAGAGAGAAAGAAGGAGCTTATACCCTTTGGACAGCATGAATAGAACTGGAGAGCATTATGCTAAGTGATATAGGCCAGGTGATGAAAGACAAATACAATATGATCTCACCTATAAATGGAACCTAATCAATAAAACAAACAAGCAAGCAAAATATGACCTGAGACATTGAAATAAAGAACAAAGAGAGAGTAGTCATATGAGAGGTGGGAAGTGATAATGGGGAAAAATAGGAGAAGTGTCATCAAAAAACATATATAAAGGACCCATGGACAAAGTCAAGGGAGGGTAGGATTGAGGGTGGAAAGTAGGGGTGGTTGTGGAGAGGGAGGGTGGTGGTGGGAAGTGGAGACAATAGTGCTTGAACAACAATAACAAAATTTTGGTAATGTTTTATGCTGGAGATTTCTTGCTGGATGATACTCTACAGTGGGCTAGACCAGTTAAAGTTTATAGTGATCTATTTGGGACATTAGTGAAAACAATCAGTGTTATACAATGCAGGAGATAGCTGACATACTCAAATTTTCCCAATCAATAGTTATTGGTAAAAATGAAAAATGTGTCTTTTTATTTTATGGAAGAAACAAAGAACACTTTTTGCTCAACTCAAAAGCAAACTGATGTTTAGTGAGAGCATAACTGATTTTGTTTCACTAGGCTTGGCTGAGGACAAATTCTTTTTCTCAATTGAAGGACAGAAAGGAGACCTGTCCTTCATCTACTTTCTGGGGCCAAGAGCAGACCTTCCCAAGCTGGGGTCCAGGAGTGTCTCAGCCCATCAATGCAGCCCCTACTATTGAGGGTTAGCATGCCTGGGGAGTCTGACATTCCCTAGAGCAGTGGACCAAGCCAGGTCCTTCCTGAGTGGAGCTGCAGAGTATGTTGTAGTTGGTCATTGCCCACACCTGTTCCTCCAGCCACTTCCCCACCTGGTCCTTGGAGAATGAAGCACCAATCTTCTTTCCTTTGTGCAGCTCAGGAAAACTTGCCATTTGAGACAAATGCCCAGGTTCTTAGGGATACGCCAAAAAGGAGGTTGAAAGGGAGCAGGGGTCAGGAGAGTGCACTCAGGCTGACATCTGTCTTCCCAGAAACCAATGTTACCTTCTAGCAGCTCCTTGGCCCTTGTGAACCACTCCTTCATCCAACTCTGGTGGCTTTCACCATCACCATAGTCTATTCAGTCCTTGGGTTGATGGCATCCAGGCACCTGAGAATATTTTATTAGCCTTGATTTTTCCTCAAATACAAGTGAAAATTTTACATGTTCCCACTATCATTATTCTAAAATCTTTGTATTTAGTTATTTTAACAAACTAGTGTGATGATGTTTTCATTTATTTAATCCTAGGCTTGAATTCTGGGCATTTTGTTTGTTTCCTTTCATTACTTTTACAATTACAAAAGCAACATATATTTATTGAAAGCAAAAAACACTCAACTTTTGTATAAGGAAAAGAACAAAATTCTCCTGTTTGCCAATGTTGCCCAGATAACCACCATTAACAAAGTTGATGTAGATCTTTCTATTTTTTCAATTCATATGTACACATCTTTCACATATACATATATGAAATTTAGTGTACATATATAGTACATATTGATATGCATATAAACACATTTATTTCACAAAGGCAAGTTTATATAATTTTTTTCACTCACTACATGTTATGAAACAGACAAAGAGATATTCCTCAGCCACTTTTTAATGGCTGTCCAGTATAATCTGTTAGTTAGAAGAAATCCCAATCAAATCTTTTTCTCCAGTGGATTTGAGGTCTACCTACACTTTTCAAAAGTGTCCTTGCACAAAATTTTGCTGCCCCAAAGTTAAAATAAAGATTGTATTGTAGAAATAAGCTCCATGACTCTTACTCACAGCTAGGCCTGATTTTGTTGCTGGGCCAAACCAGTGGCCTGAATTTACCTCACACAAAAGAAGGACCTTGGCACCAAATAGAACCCACAAATTGATATTATATCTTTCTTCTGCCATCCCCTTCCTAGATCTCATCTGTTGGGGATGCTAAAAGATAGTGCTGAAGAAACACAGAGGCATTTGGGAGTTATGAAGTCCTAAGTATTAAATTTTGAAGTTTATGTCCTTTAAACAAATCCCATAAATTGTAAGTGTGTTTGACATGTCTAATCCTTCTATATCATCACTTTGTAAATTTGTATCATAACTCTTTATTACTGATTGGTCTTGTTGTTAGCCTTTAATTGGTTTTCCAATTCTTTGTTGTGATTAACAATGCTGTTCTGATTACCCTCATGCATATAGCTTTGTCCACTTAAGAAACATTTTTATAGGATTAATTTCCATGAATGGGATTCCTATGTAAACTTGCTAAGAAAAATGTTGATATATATTGCCAAATTGCCATCTGGGAAAAGATTATTTTCATTACAAAAGAGTAAAATAAAAACTTGTAGACTTTTTGGAATCTAATGTCATTGCTCAAAATACAAAGGGCTATTTTTGTCACCTGGCTGCAATAACAAAAATACCATAGACTGGGCTGCTTATAAACAACAACAATTTGTTCATCACAGTTCTAGAGGCTGGAAGTCTAAGATCAAGGTGCTGGCGTGGTCAGATTCTGATATCTGGTAAAGGCCTGCCTCCTGGTTCATAGATAACCCTCTCTTTTGCATGTGTCCTCACATGGTAGAAGGGGTAAGAACACTCTATTTTATAAGGGCATTAATACCATTCGTAAGATTAGTGAATGATCCACATGACTGAATGACTCTAATGACCTAATCACCGCCAAAGACCCCACCTCCAAATATCATAACATTGGAGATTAGAATTCAAAATATGAATTTTGCAAGGGACAGTATATGACATTGATTCAGCATTTTTTTTTTACCTCTAGGAATCTGTCTTACAGAAATAACTGAAAGAGAAGCCATGTACTATTCAGCTACTGAAGCTTCAGGACTACTCACTTGTATAGACTGCAGCAGGTTTATATTTTTCATTTTATAATTATTTTTCTAAAGAGGACTCTAATATTATATAAGCTGAAGTACCTGCAAAAACTGGATCTACCCCTGACTTGGACAATGTACATGAAGATGTTTAGTATATGTATAATTGGCTAACTAAATCTAAATACCTAGCAATAAGGGAAATTTTATGTTGTAGCCCATTTCTGACCTCAGGACTGTTAACGTTTGAACTCAATAATTTTTTTGTAGTGGGAGCCTGTTTTGTGCATTGTAAAATATTTAGCAGCATCTCTTGCCTCTACTCATTAAATATCAGCAGCACACACATCCGTCCAGTTATGACAGCCAGATATGTTTCTAGACATTGCCCAGATATACCCTAGAGGGAAGAATACCCCCTCCCACTGAGAATCACTATAACCATACCAAGGCAAACTCTGCAACTATTGAAAGGAATGACATTATTAAGTAAGTCTTGATGTGAAAAAAACATAAACATACAGATTAAGTGACAAAATAAAGTTGAATATTTATTTAAGTAAAATGAGTTCACTTAATAAGAAGTATATATGTGTATGCACACACTTTGCATGCATATGATTGAAAAACACTAGAAAGATGGGCAACAAATTACTAGCAGTGGTTATATTTAGGGAGAGGAGTACAATAGGGGCAGGGTGGGAGGAAAGGGTGGTGGAGACAAAGCATCTCTACACATGTCTGTGCTGTTTCAATCTTTTCCACCAATAAAGCCTTTACACCAATCTTTTATTCATTAGAAGATTAAAATAACTTATTTCCCAATAGTGAATAAAAATTATGGTATATACTTTTTAATCTAAGCTCCCGCCAGCATAGTATAAGGGTTTCTGTTTCCCCAATCCTCACTAACATTGGGTGTTATCACTCTTTATCATCAAATACCTAAAACATATTTTTCACTATTATGCTTTGTATTTCTTTAATAATAAGTTTTGTTAGAATTTCAAATATTTATTTACTATCTGAATTCTTCTTAGAGCTGCCTATTCAGTCCTTTGCCAATTTTGATTGCCCATTGTTCTTTGATAAATAACATTGAGTTTATTTATCTTTTGCTGATTGATATTAATCTTTCATCTGTCACATATGTGGCATATATGGTGTTAACTAAAGGTCATTGTCACCAATTCAATATCAACAGGAGTCCCCAATTTGGGACACTGTTGAAGAAGTTATGTAAACAAATGTCATTTATATCAGAAAAAATAATTCAAGGAGGGCAAGATGAAGAAAATGGAAAATAATAATGAGCAATGGATCTTGTAAAACATGTAATAATGATGAGAAATAAATACCGTTAATCAGAAGTGATACATACTCTAAGCAAGAAAATGAAAATCATAAATTATCTGGATTTGAAGAAAATGTGACTAGGGAGGAGAAAGCATTTTTAGTTCTTGTTTTGGTGGAGGAAGGAAGGAAAGTTACAAGAAAAAGGGCAGTGAGGGCTCTTTGGGGCAGGAGAGGAAAGAGGAAGGTGATACTTAAAAATTGCCAAGCGGAAAAAAAAAAGAAAATGGTTGAGGAGAGTGCAATGTGTATTTGGATGCAGGGCCCTGTGTGGACCCTGCCTCGACTACAGACATCTCTTCCTGTTCCTGCCCCACCTTCCAAGAGGAGGAGTCTCACAGGGTCTCTGACCTGAGCACATGTTCTCTCACTTTTTTTCTTCTTTTCCCCTTCTTTTATCAATAAGAGGATGAATGGTGGGAGCACTTGGGGCTTGTGGCAAAGTCACACGCTTCCTTGAAAATGAACATCTCTTTTGAGTAAGAGCGTGAGAGTTGAACAGCTGATCTTCAAATCCCAATTCTGCCACTTCCTAGTCGTGTGACCTAGTCTCTGTGCCCCTGTTCTCCCAATCAGGTTAAATATAAAAGTAAGATAAAAATTAAACATCCAAATACTTATAGATTAAAACTTCAGTTGAATTAAATTCAACTGAATTAGAATTTGCTACACTTTAGCAAATTATTAATTGTATAAAATTCCATGTTAGCAGATTAGGTATTTATAGATTTGCTATAAACCAAGTAAAGTAACACAACATAAAAAGTATTTCGATAACCTTTCTATTGTAATCTTGCTAATGGTTTAAACAAAGACTGAGGAATCCCATGTAACCAAAATAACCTTCATGGCTCTTGGAATATCAGTGATAATGGGGAGGAAAAGGAAAGAGAGAAGAGAGGGAGAGGGAGCTACAGGGAGATGCATAGAGAGGGGAAAGGAGGGGAAGGGAAAAGAGAGGCTGGAAGGAAAGGGATAAAGGAAGGAGAAGGGAAGGAAAGTCAGGGGAAGGAAAGCTATCATCTAGTAATCTGTCATCTGCCAGTTATTGCTTTACTGCATTTTCTTAAGCGGCATATATACACTGTATATGAAACTTCAGTTCTGTGATTTCAAGGTACTCCTTGGAAACATTTTTTAATTGTGTTTTTTCTCTTTAAATTGTTGCTTTTGTTATAGGATGTATTCTGTACAATGGTTTCAGAATTAACTCCTCTCTCTCTTTTTAAAAAATACAAATTTCATCTGTAAAATTTGGCTCCTCTGTTAAAGCAGGAATACAGTTTAAAGTAAACAGGCTTATTAAATTACCTTTATAGATTCAACATTAAATATTAACATGTCAGTAAGATAAAATTTGAACATCCATATTAGATGAATTATCATGTGTAATCAAAGTTATAAATTAATAACTCAGTAAACCAAGAAATGGATATGCATTTAGTAGCATGGTGGAAGGATTTGATGAAAACCAGAGCTATTTTTGTTATCAAAGGAGTGAGTATTCTAAATATTTTTCCAAAGAACAAAATGTTCTCCTTGGTAATAGGATAAGAGCCACCCCAAAACAAGAAGTTGATCTCATTTGGATGCATTTTATTGGAAACCACTCATCAGAGGTCAATTCCTGCTCCAGCTGGGAGAGAACTAAGCAGACTATGCTATGTCATCACCAGATTTGCTCAAGGATTAATAGCTCCAAAGAACAAGATGCCTTTCAAAGTCTTCCTGTAATATTACACCCAAGAGGGACTTGTCCCACCATTCCAGTCCTCTTTGCACATTGAAGGGAAGATAGTGGCTTTTCACAAGTGTCAGATGAACAGGGCACATGTATAATCCAGTGCATATTCTAAATTATCTCTCTTGTTTCAGGCCAAGTCACAGCACTCATGGGACCTGCTTAAAAAAAAAAAAAGGTCGCCTATCTTGAGGTGGGTGGCGCATAGCAAGAGATGTTTAGAGCATCCCTCACCATGAGGGAAGGCTGCAATGTCCCTGGAAAGATATTGTCTGATTCTGTTACTAATCTGGTTCAAATGACCTTGAGAGGCCAAGGGATTTTGGTAAATCCTCCACTCCATATATAAAGGGCTACAAAAATGAGACTTTGGGACAGCGTCTGTGGCCTTCACAAGTAAGAGCTGAGGAGTCAGGAGTGGGGCTGTGAGGCTTGCCCTTCTTTGCACCCCAGCAAGATATTAGTTCACCTGCAAATTCATCTTTAAGGTATAGTCTGTTGAGTTTGTGTTGTCAGGAGTGGGAACAGCCCACATCTGGGGCTGGAAACTAAGATAAACTCCTTATTCCTGTGCCTTTGTTGTCCACTTAGACTCATTTCTCCTCACTCTGAACAGCCTACCTTGCATCAGTTTGGGAATAGATTTAGACAGGCCAAGAGTTTTTTCCTCTCCAATTTCTGTGTCAATAATGCATGAATTTCAAATTAAAGAGTGTGAAAAAAAAATTAGTGAGGGGCAGGGAGAAAGGGCAGAAAACTGTACTTGAACAACAATAAAAATGTTTTAAAAAGAAAGAAATTAGTATTGATCTCACTGAATAAGACTCTCTTAAGATTAAATAAAACACAGAATATATCATGTTGGTTGATGAATAACTTAGTCCCAAGGAAACATTCATTACAGGTGCCAGAATTATGGAGGCTCCTTTGAAAGCTGATGCAAGAAGGTTAAACTTTAATTTGGGGTTTTTACTTGACTGAATAACCTGGAACTTGAGAAATTAAACTGTGGAATTTAATTTTAGTTTGGTTTACAAAAATGACCATTATCTAACCCCTTATTAGATGACATAAGTGTGTGAGCCTTGCACAAAGTCAAAGTTCAATAAATGTTCTTTGATAAAATTAATATTTACTAAAGGGAAGTTCTAGTACTCTTTAAGTATAAGTTTAGTAAGGTAAGTTTAAGAACTGCCATTAGAATTATGACTTTTCCAAGTTGGTGATGTTACTGCAAATAAAACTAATTATCTTAATAGATATAAACTCTATTAAAATGCCTTTGCTGTGGGGAATGCAGATAAATATAACTGTTTATTTATCAAAAAACAGCCCCCTTTTGCTAAAAGCCTGTCTAATTATTGATATTTGCCCTTCACATATGGGAAAGGCAACCAGATATCCTCATTTGGAGGTGAAAAAACTAAAATACAAAGCTCCTCTGATGTTGAAGGCAGACTCTTTTCTTGAACTTGATAATGATGGATTTCCGTATTAGAGCAAGGGAGAACTTTGATGAGCCTCTACTAAACCAGACACCTCAATTCATAGATGAGGAAAGTGAAGTGAAGAATCTATGCCAAATTCTAAAAAACAAACTTTCGGAAAAAGTAAATGAAATTAATAAAAGACCTTTAAACATGTACTTAAGGTTAATGATATTATGGCTGAAATAACTATATGCCAAATATTATTCAAGGAAATTAGGAGAAACAAATTATAGTTGGTCATTTAGAATATCTATTGATTGTTAGAACTTGAGCTTTTCTTTTTACCTACCTCAAACTATGTGCTTTTTCCATTAGCATAAGAAGGCAATAAAATTGAGGTTAATGTTTATTTGTTTAAATAATACATTTATGTTTGGAGCATAATTGGATTAAAATATATACTGTCTGTATATTGCCACTGCCATGATTTGTTTATTCATTAATTCAACAAATATTTTTGAGTGCCAACTATTTTCAGGGTCTGTTTTGGGGTTGCATGTTTGGTTATGTTCTCCTGAGTACAAGGCCAGAAGCTGTGCTTGTTGCTTTTCACTAAGAGCCAACTACATTGACAGCCTGGTCTTTCTGCCCAAGTGAAGACTGGAAGTACCATTATAGTAAAGGGTGTTCTGAGTCAATAAACTCTCCAAAACTGACATAATTGCAGAGGTTGATATGGAATTATACATCCAATATTTAACAGCACATGGCCTTTGACCAGCAATTATACTTCTAAGAGTTTGTGCTGCAGATATACTTGTATATATGAACAAAATGAATGATTCACTCTGGTTTTGTTTGTAATAGACCCAAACAGGATTAATTTAAATGTCTATCAGTACAAGAATGTGTAAGTATATTATGGTATAGCCATAAAAAATGGCAGCTATGAAAAACTATGTGGACTGGTAAAGAGATATTTTCTTAAGTGAAAAAAATCAGAGTGTGGAACAGTACATATAGCATGGTACTACTTGCAAAAAATGTTATATATACATAGGGTGGGGCAAAAGTAGGTTTACAGTTGTGACTATGCAAAACACTGTTTATGCTTGTATTATTTATTATTGTGTTATTTTCTGTACAACTATAGAAAACAGCTTTTCCCCCATCTTGTATATACATACACACACATGCTTTCATTAAAAGGGAAAGATAAATAAAACAGCATCAACAATGGATATTTTGGGGAAGTGTAGCTTGCTGCAACAAGAAAGGAGGAAAAAGACTTTTACTATTTGTTTTATATCCTTCTGTATTTTCTGAGATATTTTGCTGTGTACATGTACTACATTTACATTTTTTTCAAACACAGTCTTAAAGGGGTATATTTGCTAATAGTGTAAAAGTTTGAAACCCATTGGCCAAATTATTTGAGGGATTTTCTAAAGAGAGCAATGTAATAAATTATGGTGTGCAATAATTTTCATATGTATCTCCAAATATATGAACCATCCCAACAATAAGAAACCAGTACTCAGGGAGGAAAAGGAAAGGGAATGCTATTCTGTTCCATTACTCTTGCTTACAAGTGTCTTATTTCCCTCAACACCTACCAACAAGTGTGCCAACTGTGTTTGCTCTCCTTGATAGCCATGCTCACTCCTCCCCCATCCCACTACAACAGTCCTCCTGAATTTGTGCTTTAGACTCAGCTGCCCTCACACATCTTGAGTCTCTAAGGAATTACTCTCTATTAATTGGAATAATTTGGCTTGTTATTGTAATCAAAATAACCTTCAAATAAAGAGTGGGATAGAAATGTGGGACAACCACTACATGATTTTATTCTCACTCAACAGGGAAACAGAGATGATTAAGGACCCTTGCTTCCAGACATTTAATTACCTAAAAAAAAAAGGTTTCTGGTAACAATTATTTTGGAACAATCAGACTGTGGCTAGTGCCAACTGTTTCAAAAGGAATATACAGCCATTTCTGTTTAAGAAAAAATAACATTGATTAGTGAATATCAAACAGCCAGTGGGCTAGAAGTTTGGGGTGCCAGGGGCAGGGGCAAAACAATATTTTAGCTAAATTTTTTATTTTAATAAGCCAGCTTACCTTTCACACATCTTATTTTTTTCCTTTTTATTGAATTTATTTGGGTGAGACTGGTTAACAAAATTATGCAGGCTTTAGCTGTGCAATTCTACAAAACACCATCTGTACACTGTATAGTGTGCTCACCAACCCAAGTCAAGTCTCTGTTCATCACCATTTGTACATCCTATACACTCCTCCACTTTGTTCCACTCCGCATCCCCCTAGCAATCGCCACACTGTCTTTCATGTCCATGAGTTTTTTCTCTTTTTATTTGTTTAATCCCTTCATCCCCCAGCCTCACCATGACAGCTGTCAGCCTGCTCTCTATGAGTCTATTCCTATTGCTTGTTCATTCAGTTTGTTCATTAGATTCCACATATGAGTTAATCATATAGCATTCATCTTTCTCTGACTGGCTTACTTCACTTAGCATAATACTCTCCAGGTCCATTCATGCTTTCCCAAAGGGTAAGAAGTTTCTTATGACTGAGTAGTATTCCATTTGTGCAAATGTATCACCACATTTTAAAAATTTATTTTAGTTGTTCTTGTACAGTTTTTTGTCTTTTACTTCCATCCCAGCCCACTGCCCCGGCCCTCCCCACCTCCCTCCCATTTCCACACCCCTAGTTTTTATCCATGTGTCCTTTATACTTGGTCCTGTAGACCCTTCCCCTTTTCCCCTGATCTTCCCTCCCCTCTCCCTTCTGGTGACTGTCAGTCTGTTCTCAATTTCAGTGTCTTTGGTTATATTTTGTTTGTTCATTTGTTTTGTTGATTAGGTTCCTATTAAAGGTGAGATCATATGGTATTTGTCTTTCGTTTCCCGGCTTATTGCACTTAGCATGATGCTCTCCAGTTCCATCCATGCTGTTGCAAAGGGTAGGAGCTCCTTCTTTCTTTCCGCTGCATAGAATTCCATTGTGTAAATGTACCATAGTTTCTTGATCCATTCATTTACTGATGGGCACCTGGGTTGCTTCCAACATTTGGCTATTGGAAATTGTGCTGCTATTAACATAGGGGTGCATAGGTTATTTTGGACTGGTGTTTCAGGATTCTTAGGATATAATCCTAACAGTGGGATTGCTGAGTCAAAAGGTAGATCCATTTTTAGTTTTTTTAAAAATTCCATACTGCTTTCCATAGTGCTTATACCAGTCTGAAATCCCACCAACAGTGCACTAGGGTCCCCTTTTCTCCACAACCACCCCAACACTTGTTGTTTGTTGCTTTGTTTATGATGGCCATTCTGACTGGTGTGAAGTGGTATCTCATTGTGGTTTTAATTTGCAACTCTCTAATAGCTAGCGATACTGAGCATCTTTTCATGTGTTTCTAGATCCTCTGAATGTCCTCTTTGGAGAAGTGTCTGTTCAAGCCCTTTGCCCGTTTTTTAATTGGGTTGCTTGTCTTCTTAGAATGGAGTTGTGTAAGTTCTTTATATATTTTGGAGATTAAACCCTTGTCTGAGGTATCATTGGAAAATATGTTTTCCCATACAATCAGCTCTCTTTTTATTTAAATACTGTTTCCTTTAGCCATGCAGAAGCTTTTTATTTTGATGAGATCCCATTTGTTTATTCTTTCCTTTATGTCCCTTACTTTAGGGGACACATCAGTAAAAATGTTGCTGCATGAAATATCTGAGATTTTCCTGCCTATGTTCTCCTCTAGGACTTTAATTGTGTCACGGCTTATATTTAAATCTTTTATTCACCTTGAATTTATTTCTGTGTATGGTGTAAGTTGGTGCTTGAGTTTCGTTTTTTTGCATGTAGCTGTCCAGTTCTCCTAACACCACTTGTTGAAGAGGCTCTTTTTACTCCATTTTTATGTTGCTGCCCCCTTTGTCAAATATTAATTGACCGTATAGACTTGGGTTTATTTCTGGGCTCTTTGTTCAATTCCACTGGTCCATGTGCTTGTCTTTATGCCAGTACCAGGCTCTTTTGATTACAGTGGCCTATCATGCAGTTTGGTATCAGGTATTGTGATCCCTCCTACTTTGGCCTTCTTTCTCAAAATTACTGCAGCTATTCGGGGTTATTTATGGTTCCATATACATTTTTGAAGTGTTTGTTCTATGTCTGTGAAATATGCTATTGGTACTTTAATAGGTATTGCATTGAATTTGTAAATTGCTTTGGGTAGTATGGACATTTTGATGATGTTGATTCTTCCGATCCATGAACACAGCATATGTTTCCACTTGTTTGTGTCTTCCTTGATTTCTTTCTTCAATGTTGTGTAGTTTTCTGCATACAGATTTTTTACCTCCTTGGTTAGGTTTATTCCTAGGGTTTTTTTTTTTTTTTTTTTTTTTTTTTTTTTTTTTT